>JAXLNS010000001.1:357531862-357662755 GCA_037215915.1 Pantherophis vulpinus | reverse complement strand
TTAAGTCCAGGAATTTGAGACAGGCAACCCCCCCCCCCCCAATCAAATCAGGGTGTAAAGCTACTATTAGAGAAAGAGAAATCTAAACTCTGTTCCTTCTCTTTTTTAAAAAAAAAAGTCCAAGAATTTGGGACAGGTAACCACCCCATCAAAGCGGGGTGTAAGGCTAGTAATAGGGAAAGAGAAATCTAATCTCTGCTCTATGATTTTTGACTGGAGGCTGAGCTTTAAGTTATATTCTGCCTTTATTAGTTTATAGGTAACTCAAGCCAGCGAATATATCCAATATTCCTCCCTGCTCCTATTTCCCCCATAACAACAAGGTGTGAGGTGGATTTGGGCTGAAAAGAAAGGGACTGGCCCAAAGTCACCAAAGCCCAACTTTCATGCTTAAAGTGCAGCTAGAACTCATCGTCTCCTCGTGACCTGTTCAAGGTCACCCAGCTGGTTTCCAGGCTCACCGTCTCCTGGTGATTAGCCCAAAATCACCCAGTCAACTTCTCGGGACTAGAACTCTTAAACATCTGGTGATTGACCTAAACTGACCCAGCTAGCTTTTGTGCCTTGGGGCAGGACTAGAATTCACACCTCCTGTTTTCTAGGCCAGAAGCTTAACCACTACACCAAAGTGGCTCTTAATATGTCTATATGAATATTGGAAGGGAATATCTCAACCGTGAAACCTATATATCTATATATCTACATATCTCCATCTCCATCTCCATCTATCTCTATCTCTATCTCTATCTCTATCTCTGTCTCTGTCTCTGTCTCTGTCTCTGTCTCTGTCTCTGTCTCTGTCTCTGTCTCTGTCTCTGTCTGTCTCTCTGTCTCTCTGTCTCTGTCTCTGTCTCTGTCTCTGTCTCTCTGTCTCTCTGTCTCTCTGTCCCTCTGTCTCTATCTCTATCTCTATCTCTATCTCTATCTCTATCTCTATCTCTATCTCTATCTCTATCTCCATCTCCATCTCCATCTCCATCTCCATTTCCATATCTTATCTATCTATCTATCTATCTATCTATCTATCTATCTATCTATCTATCTATCTATCTATCTATCTATCTATCTATCTATCCAAATCTGTACATATTCAAACTATCGCTCTGTCTATCCTCCTGATTTTTTTTTTTTGTCCTCTAGGACAAAAATACCTTCTAGGTTTTAAGAGGTGTTTCTGAATCTTTATCTGTCTTCCAATGTAATCTCCGAGAAACTCCTTCAAAAGATGCTTTCATATAATTTTTCAGTGTTTATTTTTCCTCATTGGGGGGTGGGTGGGGAGAATAATAATAGAATAAACGGAGGATTATTGTAGGCTCCACTAGTTATGTTCACTAGAAAAGTAACCCGTGTGACTATTGCCCGCATCCATATGAATCTGGCCTCTTCCTAAAACGATGGCTAGTTTTTTCCTGACCCACCAAGCTACTCAACCTTCATTGAAACCTAGTTTAAATGTGTGAAACCACATGTGGTTAGATTATGGGTCTGTGTGCAGACTACAGCTTTAAGTTAGCTTGATTCTGCAAACTTTTAGCTAACCCTGGACAAGGGGTGCTTGGAAGCACCAACCAGTTTTCCCTGAATTTTGGGGGGCAGGAAAGGGGCAGGGAGGTAGAGAACTGGGGGCTGAATTCCCCCCCTTCCCCGTAACCAGGTTACGCTGCCGATTTAATAAATCAGGTTTTACACTTTTTTCTTTTTTTGCTTTAATTTATATGCCACCCTTCTCCGGAGACTCAGGGCGGCTTACAATGCGCTAAGCAATAGCCTTCATACTTTTGTATATTTATACAAAGTCAGTTTATTGCCCCCACAATCCGGGTCCTCAATTTACCTACCTTAGAAAGAATGGAAGGCTGAGTCAACCTTGAGCCTGGGGAGATTTGAACTTGCAGTAATTTCAGGCAGCAGATATTAATAACAGTGCTTTAGTCCACTGTACTACAGGCATTTCCCTGAATGCACGAACCGGGAAGTGAGTTTATTTCTATTGATATTATTGAATTTATTACATTTGTCTGCCGCCCATCGAGGCAACTCTGGATGGCTTCCCACCCTAAAATGAAACCCTAAATGCAACCTATAGCTATAGAAAGTCACACTAACACTTACGAGCAAATACAGGCTTCCTTGCAAGATGCCATTTGTTAAAAATTCACTAAGTAAAATTCTAAAACTGATCCAGTCGAGTAGGCCTTCCTAAGTGGCTTTTCTCCAGGATCTTTTACCTGATCCCGGTTGTGGGAATCCAAACCAATCCCGGGTTTCCATCAGAGGGGTCGGGGCGTGCAAAGCCTTCTTGAAATACACACAAGAAACCCCCGTTTTTTGTGTCTCTCGCAGCAAAAACGTCTGGTATAAAATCGGTGGCGTTTTTTCTTTCTTTCTTTCGGAAAAGGCGCTTTTGATTTGCGGCTCAGCCCTAGAAAAGGAAGGAAGGAAGGAAGGAAATTGGGGACCCAGGGGGAAAAAAAGTTTTGAGTTTGCTTTTAAAGTTCAATTAAAGTCCGGATCCAAGGTATAATAAACAACAAACCCCCCCAGCTGGAAATTGGATAGGAATTAAATTTTGGAAGCCGGCAGGGAAGGAAGGAAGGATGGATGCGGGGAAATTTTCTTTTGCAAAGGCTTGCAGGAAAAAGGCCTTTTTTTCATTGTCGGTCTCTTCCACCCTCGTTCCCCCCCTCCCACTTTCGCTTGGGGGCTTTCTCTCTGCGGTGGGCGCTTGGCGTTTGGAGGATCATTCATCGATTGACGGCCTTCGCCCTTCAAATTGACGAGGCCACCAGGCGAGAGGAGCCCAGCCAGCCTGGGTGAAAAAGTAGGGGGGGAAAAGTCCCTGTAAAATCGACTTTTCTAGATCTCTGGGCCCAGAGATTGGGGGTGGGGAGAGGAGACCCTAACCCCAATCCTAACCTTAATCCTATGCCCCCCTCCAAAGGCCGAGCCCAGGTCCTTCCCCCTCCCCTTCCTCAATTCACACTTTCTTCTATCTATCCAAACCAGCATTGTCTCCATTTCTGCAACATTCTGTTTTTAAACCGGATAGTCCTCGACTTACAACAGTCTTGCTTAGTGACCGGGATTACAATGGCACTGAAAAGCATGACCTATGGCCAGCAGTGAAATCCATTTTTTTTTACTACTGGTTCTGTGGGCGTGGCAGGGGAAGGATACTGCCAAATCTCCATTCCCACCCTACTCCACGGGAAGGATACTGCAAAATCCCCATTCCCTCCCCACTCCTGGGGGAAGGATATTGCAAAATCTCCATTCCCACCCCACTCTGGGGCCAGCCAGCTACTCAAAATTTCCTCTACCGGTTCTCCAGAACTTATCAGAACCTGTTGGATTTCACCCCTGCCTATGGCCATTTTTCACACTTATGACCATTGCAGTGGTTCCCCCCTCCATGTGCACCCGCCTTTGCCCTCCTTTGCCCCCCAAACCCTAACCCTGCACCCTCCTTTACCCTCCAATAGGCCGAGTTCAGGTCCTTTTCCCTTCCCCCATCCTTCAATTCACACTTTCTTCTCTCCAAACCAGCATTGTCTCCATTTCTGCAACGTTCTGTTTTTAAACCGGATAGTCCTCGACTTACAACAATCCTGCTTAGTGACCGGCGTTACAACGGCACTGAAAAGCACGACCTATGGCCCTTTTGTACACTTTTGCACACCATTGCGGCATCCCTCCCACCCCTCCACGGGAAAGACATTCAGATGCTTGACACCAGAGTCCTATTTATGACGGTGGC
This sequence comes from Pantherophis vulpinus, assembly GCA_037215915.1. NCBI lineage: Eukaryota > Metazoa > Chordata > Lepidosauria > Squamata > Colubridae > Pantherophis > Pantherophis vulpinus. Next base: position 357,658,995 of record JAXLNS010000001.1, on the reverse strand, counting down.
AATGTTTCGGGGGGGGGGGCAGTGGTGTCATGCGATCCCCTTTTGCGACCTTGTCGGAAGGTCGCAACAAGGGAGCCTGTGACTCTGGGACACGGCCCCCGTCGTAAACATGAGTCAGTTTGCCAAGCATCTGGATTTTGATCACGTGACTGACGGTCCGAAGTGTGAAAAAAGGGTCATCGGTCACTTTTTTTGAGTGCCGTTGTCGCTTTGAACAGTCACTAAATGAACCGTTGTAAATCGAGGACTACCTGTACTTTAGATGCAGCAAAAGAGACCAGTGATGGCTAACCTTTTTGCCATCGCGTGCCAAAAGCGGGGGGAGCGCGGGGGGTCGCACCCGTGTGTGCCGACACCCATAATTCAATGCCCCCCCTGCGCCCTCCTGTCGCTCCCCCACCGCTTTTGGCACGTAATGGCATGGTGGGCCCAATAGGCTCGTTTTTCGCCCTCCCCAGTGTCCAGAGGCTTTCTTGGCGCCTGGGGAGGGCAAAAACAGCCTTTCCAACCACCCTGGAGGTCCTCCGGAGGCCAGAAACAGCCCATTTCCCGACTTCCAGTGGGCCCGGAAGGCCCGAAAATCAGCTGGCGCACTGGAGCTGAGCTATGGCAACGCTCGCGTGCCCACAGATGTGTCTCCGTGTGTCACTTGTGTCATGCGTGCCATAGGTTCGCCATCACGGGACTAGACAGTGACTTCTCTGAAATGGTATAAACCTTAAACAAAATTTCATTTTTTCATTTCATTTCATTTTATTAAATTTGTATACCGCCCTACTCCCGAAGGACTCAGGGCGGTGAACAGCCATAAAATAAAACATATAAATACAAAATTTAAAATGGAGATAAAACAAATTAAATAAATTTGGCTGAACCATTTTAAAACCCCAATAATTTAAAACCAAATTTAAAATTCCCATTTAAAAAGAGGAAAAGTTTAGGTCAGGCCAGCTTGATGGAATAGGAACGTCTTAAGTCAATAGTCAAGAGGAGAAAAAAACACAGGAACCCCAACTTGGTGCCCTCCAGATATTTCCCAAATCTGTAGCTATGACCTTGACTTCACTTAGTTGGCCAGCTCGAAGGACTTTCAACTGTTTCTGAACATTATTTCAATTTTTCTCAGATCACCCAGCTGAAGATAGACAACAACCCCTTCGCAAAAGGATTTCGAGACACGGGGAACGGGCGAAGAGAAAAAAGGTAAATTGAGAATGTTTTTTTCCCTTAATGACAATACGATGGAATTTCTACGGGCAAATGCTGTTATTTTTTTTGTTCCTGCACTTCCTCCTTATCTTAGTTTGCCCTCCTAAATATAGTTCTTCGGGATTAAGATCTGTGGTGGGGCTGACTCTGGAACAGCTGTTCACCAAATTGTATTGTAATGTTGTTATTGTTCTCTGCAACCTTATTTGTGTTTGCTCAAAACTCTGGTGGGCAGCCTTGCTATCTGGATTAAGTCTTCAGCTTGCAGAAAACAAGAGAAAATTGACTCAACTTTGTAATCAAACACCGTGTTCATCCAAGGTTGGTTTAATCATGGTTTATTAAACAACCTCCTGCTGCCTGGATTTTGATAGCACTTTGCCAGGAATGCAGAGGTGAAATGCTCCCGGTTCGGACTGGATCGCTCGATCCAGTAGTGATGGAGGCGGGTGGTTCGGAGAACCGGTAGCAAAAATCCCTGCCCACCCCATGCCCAGCTGAGCTGCACAATCATCAGAGGCTTTTTTTTTACTTTTAAAAGCATTTTTTCTACAACCTCTTCAGACGAAAAAATGCTTTTAAAAGTAAAAAAAAAAGCCTCTGATGATCGCGTGGCTCAGCTGGGATCATCAAAGGCTTTTAAAAGAAAAAAAAACTTTTTTTTTCTTTTAAATGCCGCTAACGATCCAAGCTGAGTTGCCTGATCGGCAGAGGCATTTAAAAGAAAAAAACCCTTTTTTTCTTTGAAATGCCTGACTATCCAAGCTGAGTTGCCTGATCGTCAGAGGCATTTAAAAGAAAAAAAAGTCTCTGCCGATCAGGCAACTCATCTGGGATCGTCAGAGCCTTTTGAAAGCCTTTTTTTACAACCTCTTCCCCCGAAGAGGTTGTAGAAAAAATGGTTTTAAAAGTTTTTTTAAAAAATTAATGGCCACGCCCACCCAGTCACATTACCCCCCCCAAGCCACACCCACAGAACCGGTAGTAACCAATTTTAGATTTCGCCACTGCATATATGTGACTTACAAGTCACAGTGGCTGAATTTATATGCAACTCATTAAATTGGAGAGAAGGGAAGGGAAGGGAAAGGAAGGGGAGGAGAAGACAAGACTAGGGATGCTATGATAGGAGTCGCCCAACATTTGAGGGGTTGCCCCAGAGAAGATGGGGTCAACCTATTCTCCAAAGCACCTGAAGGCAGGACGAGAAAATAAGTTGACCCATATTCTTTGTGGCAAATCCTGGAAGACGGCTATCATGTCCCAATTTTGGGAGTTGAAGTCCACCCATCCTCGAGTTTGAGAAAAACTGCTCCACCGTTCCAGATAAAACGGCTGTCCAATCTCTTCTTGAAAGCCTCCAGTGATGGAGCACCACAAATTCTGGAGACAAGAAGGAGAAGGACATGGGAGGACTTGGACCTTCTCAAATGCTGATGCTGAAGATTAAAACTCGTCCCCTTCTCCCCCCCCTTTTTTCCCCTCCACTGAAAGGAAGCAGCTGACTCTGCCTTCCCTGAGGATGTACGAGGACCCCTGCAAGCAGGACAGAGACGGGGGAGAATCCGATGCGTCGTCTTGCGAACCTGCCCCAGTACGAGAATCTCTTCACTCCCCGTTGGCGAAAACTCCCAGTCCTTTACGGGTCCATCGAAACAGCAGAGGTGAGGATCTTTGGGAGGGTGGGTGGGGGGAGGTTGCAGGATCCAAATGGAGTGGAGGCAGTGGTGAAATCCAATTTTTTTCCCTACTGGTTCTGTGGGTGTGGCTTGGCGGGCGTGGCAGGATTGGTGGGCGTGGCTTGGTGGGCATGGCAGGGTCCTGCAAAGTCCCCATTCCCACCCGACTCCTGGGGGAAGGGTATTGCAAAATCTCCATTCCCACCCCACTCCTGGGGGAAGGATACTGCAAAGTCCCCATTCCCACCCCACTCCTGGGGGAAGGATATTGCAAAATCTCCATTCCCACCCCAATTTTGGGAGAAGGATACTGCAAAATCCCCATTCCCACCTGACTCCTGGGAGAAGGATATTGCAAAATCCCCATTCCCACCCTACTCCTGGGGGAAGGATATTGCAAAATCTCCATTCCCACCCCACTCCTGGGAGAAGGATATTGCAAAATCTCCATTCCCACCCCAATTTTGGGGGAAGGATATTGCAAGATCCCCATTCCCTCCCCACTCTGGGGCCAACCAGAGATTCTCCGAACTACCCAAAATTTCCGCTACTGGTTCTCCAGAACCTGTCAGAACCTGCTGGATTTCACCCCTGGGTGGAGGGGTGATTTATTCTCGAAACAGGGTTGGTGGCCACCCCCGGTTCCAATCCTGAACCCCAGGAAACCCCACCCCCCATACAAGCCTTTTCCCCAGTTTTAAAAGGGTTTGAACATCTTCCATGAAAAAAATATATCTATAGGTAGTCCTCGACTTATGACCACCATGGAGACCAACATTTCTGTTGCTAAGCGAGACAGCGGTTAAGTGGCTTTTGTCCCATGTTACGAACTTTCTTGCCACCGTTGTTAAGTGAATCGCTGCCGTTGATTAAGTTAGTCACACGGTTGTTAAGTGAATCTGGCTTCCCCCCGTTGACTTTGCTTGGTCAGAAGATCACAAAAGAGGATCACATGATCTCAGGACACCACAACCGTCATAAGTACATGCCAGTTGCCAAGCATCTGAATTTTTAATCATGTGATCGTGGGGGATGTGGCAATGGTCGTAAGTGTGAAAAATGGCCGCAAGTCATTTTTTTCCAGTGCCGTTCTAACTTTGAATGGTCACTAAATGAACTGTTGCAAATCGAGGACTACATATACTGCTGTGTGATCTAATTCCTTCCCAAATTATAATCATAAAAATCCACTATCCTTATCTCAGTTAATTTATACAGGTAGTCCTCAACATACGACCACAATTGAGCCCAACATTTATGTTGTTAAAGCAAGAAATTTATTAAGTGCATCGCGTCCCATTCCTTGCCACCGTTGTTAAGTGAATCACTGCGGATGTTAAGTTGGTCACGGTTGTTAAGTGAATCCCCGTTGACTTTGCTTGGTCGCAAAAGGGGATCATTTGGCCCCGGCAACCGTCATAAATACAAGTCAGTTGCCAAGCGTCTGAATTTTAATCACGTGATCATGGGGATGCTGCAAAGGTCATAAGTGTGAAAATTGGTCGTAAGTCACTTTTTTCAGTGCCGTTGTAACTTCGGTCACTAAATGAACTGTTGTAAATCGGGGACTTCCTGTATTATGCCATAGTTGGAGATTGCAGGTTGCAAAGGGATGAGAAGCGGAGATGTTTCTAAGTTTAAAAAATGTGTATTCATGGAGGAGAATGTGAATATTCTTTTTTTAAAAAAAAATAATATTGTCTCCGGAGAATTATCTCTCTGCTCCCTTCAATCCAATTCCTTGCTACTGATAAATGTATTTTTTTGGCCAAGAGAAGATTTTGCTATCTACTGCCCCCTGCTGGTTATATTAAACCCATTTTTTTTTCTTTTGGAATTTTTAGTCACATTTTACCCTAAAAACTTTCAGAAAATACCCGGAATTCTTAAAATTAGTGAACAGAAACTTTTCTGATTTTTTAAAATTAATAAACTAGTGTTTTGTTTTGTTTTTAAAAAATCCTCATCTAATAAGCACAATGGGTGGAAACTAATCAAGGAGAGAAGCAACCTAGAACTAAGGAGAAATTTCCTGACAGTGAGAACAATTAACCAGTAGGACTACTTGCCTCCAGAAGTTGTGGGTGCTCCAACACCATTCTTTTAAAGAAGAGATTGGATAACCATTTGCCTGAAATGATATAGGGTCTCCTGCCTGAACAGAGGGTTGGACTAGATGACCTCTAAGATCCCTTCCAACTCTGTTATTCTGTAAACTGACAATACATTGTCATACCTAGAAAAGGCGGCGAAAAATTAAATAAATCACTATATGGGGAGTCCTCCACTTACGACCCCAATTGAGCCCAACGTTTACGTTGCTAAGTGAGAAATCGGTTAAGTGAGATTTGCCCCATTTTACGACTTTTCTCGACATGACACTGCAACTGTCATAAATGTGAGTCAGTTGTCAAGCATCCGAATGTAAGTCATGTGACCATGGTGCAACGGTTGTACATGTGAAAAAGGGTCGTAAAGTCACTTTCTTCAGTGCCGTTGTAACTGCGAACGGTCACTAAGCGAATTGTGGTAAGGCGAGGTCTACCTGGTTTTAAGTGTTTTGGAATTAAAATTTCTAACAGTTTACTCTCACTTTTGCGTATGCTAAACCCAAGCCAGGCAGCCACACTATAGCTTAATTAGATCAGGAGTCGGCAACCTGGGGCTCTGGAGCCGCATGTGGCTCTTTCACCCCTCTGCTGCGGCTCCCTGTCACTCAAAATAGGCATCACAACCGCCAATGTGCGACACCTGCCGGGACGCGATATATTGAGCTTTTCAACCCCTGGTAGGCCAACCGTGGATACATCCAAGAAAAGAAAAGTTTCAGAAGAAAACGGAACGTTTAATTCAACTACATAGGCTAGTTTTGTGGCCGCTCAAGAAATAGTCAGGCATGGGAAGGGTTTTGTGGCTCCCGGTGTTTTCTTTTCTGTGGAAAATGGGTCCAAATGGCTCTTTGAGTGTTTAAAGTTGCAGACCCCTGATCTAGTTTATGCAACTCTAATGCAATTTGTCTAGTTTTGGCTTAGCAACAAGAGATGGCTAACCAGGATTGTTGGTTTAATATAAGAGAGCAAATGCAGCCAGTAAAACGTCCATGCTTTCAGCCTTAAATTATTATTTTACTTTGGAGTAAACCTACACAATGTAATAGAATAGAATAGAATAGAATAGAATAGAATAGAATAGAATAGAATAGAATAGAATAGAATAGAATAGAATAGAATAGAATAGAACCAGAAGAGATCTTGGAGGTCTTCTAGTCCAGCCCCCTTCTCAAGCAGGAGTACCTATACCATTTCAGACAAATGACCGTCCGGTCTCTTCTTAAAAACCTCCAGTGATGAAGCACCCACAACTTCTGGTGGCAAGCTGTTCCACTGGTTAATTGTCCTCCCTGTTAGGAAGCTTCTCCTTAATTCCAGGTTGCTTCTGGAATTGGGTGGGCGTGGCCAATTTTTTTTTAAACTTTTAAAACCATTTTTTCTACAACCTCTTCGGCGAAGAGGTTGTAAAAAAATGCTTTCAAAAAGCTCTGACGATCCCAGCTGAGTTGCCTGATTGGCAGAGGCTTTTTTTTTCTTTTAAATGCCTCTGCCGATCAGGCAACTCAGCTTGAATCCTCAGAGGCATTTAAAATAAAAAAAGCCTCTGCTGATCAGGCAACTCAGCTGGGATCATCAGAGGCATTTAAAAGAAAAAAAGCTTCTGATGATTCTGCGGCTCAGCTGGGCATGGGGGTGGGGCAGGGATTTTTGCTACCGGTTCTCCGAACCACCCGCTTCCATCACTACCGGATCAGGTTATCCGGTCCGAACCGGGAGCATTTCACTCCTGATAAGAATCCACTATCCCTATCCCAGTTAATTTATATGGATAATCCTCCCTGTAGTTTGCACAGAAATAAATTTTTGAAATGCCGTGACTTCGAAGATCAAATTTCTTTTGAGTTTCAGAACATTGCACACATGATTACAATTGTGTGGTTCCTTATAAGTGCCATAGTGTAAGCAAAGAAAAAAGGCATCAAAATTGGCATTTCCTTTTAAAAAAATGTGTGGCAGGGTCACAGACTTAGAGGTTTTATGATTTATTGATCATATGAAGTCATATTTTAGTAGCGAGAAGCTGTAAATCTCCAAACTCCTCATTTATTTTGGCAGCGAAGTGAATACCGGAGTATTTACTGCAAGATATCTGATGTTCTCCAGTAAGAAGGAAGCTATTAAAAATAAAATCCCTTTTGTCCTGAGTCACCAGGCCTTGGCAGAGATAAGCAGATCTGATTGGGGCTTGCTCAATTTTATTAAAAAGGATCTTTTAAAAACACCCCCACCTTTAGTTAAAACTTGTATTTTATTGTAAACATTAATGCCATTTTTGATTTTATACATTTTACAGCTAGTCCTCGACTTACGACCCCAATGGAGGCCAACATTTCCTGTTGCTAAGTGAGACATTTGTTAAGCGAGCTTTGGCCCCCCTATTATAACTTTTCTTGCCACATTTGTTAAGGGATTCGCTGCAGTTAAGTTAGTAACTTAATGGCTTCCCCATTGAACTCGCTGGTCAGAAGGCTGCAAAAGCGGATTGCGTGACCCCAGGATACGGCAATGGTCATAAGTATGAAACAGTTGCCAAGGATCTCGCTTTTGATCACGTGACCCTGGAGATGCCGCGGTGGTTGTGTGCAAAAAACGGCCACAAGCCCATTTTTTTTCTGGGCCGTTGTTCGCTTTCAATGGTCGCTAAATGAACTGGTATAAGTCGAGGACTACCCTGTATACCATTTTTAAAATACATTTTATTTTCATGTTGGAAACCGCCCAGAATCACCATGTAGCAAGATGGGTGGAAATTTTAATCAATCAATAAATGAATAAATAAATAAATTTGCTTTAGAAATGTCCCCAAGAAAATGCCGTATTTTTCGGACTATAAGATGCACTTTTTTGTTTCCCAAAAGGGTGAAAATGTCTGTGCGTTTTGTAGACTGAATATTGGTGAAGCCCCCCCATCCGCCAGCCATTTTTTGGCCTCTGCATGCCCCATTATCAGGGCTTTTTTCAGCCCATTTTCGGGGCTTTTTATGGCCCATTTTTGAGTCTTTCTTCAGCCCGTGTTTGAGGCTTTTTTCGGCCTGTTTTGAGGCTTTTTTTCGAGGCTTGTTTTCAGCCCATTTTCAAGGCTTTTTTCGACCCGTTTTTCCCGAAAAAAAAACAGGCTGAAAAAAGCCTCAAAAATGTGCTGAAAAAAGCCCGCTTCCAATGGTGGGATTCAGCCGGTTTGGACCAGTTCAGGCAAACTGGATGCTAATTTTACATCTGGTTCGCCGAACCGGTACTTGCAAGGACTGGCTGGCCCCATCCATCCCACCCCGCACCTCCCGGGAGTCTCCACATGGCCCATTTGGGATGTCAGGTAAGTGCAGGGCCCACATGGAGGCTCGGGGAAGGCAAAAATTGGGCCTCCTGGAAGTTAGGTCTCCAGAGGGCCTCTGGAGCCTGGGGGAGGCCGTTTTCGCCCTCCCGGAGGCTGGAGGAAAGACTTCGGAGCTGGGGAGGGCAAAAAATGGGCCTCCCGGAAGTTACAGAAGTCTGGAAATGGGCCCGTTTCCAGCCTCCGGAGGCCGGGGGAGACCATTTTCACCCTCCCAAAGGCTCAAGGAAAGCCTCTGGAGCTTCGGAAGGACGAAAACACCCCCCTGCCGTGGTGCAGGAGACCGAGTAGGCCACGCCCACCATGGCCACGCCCACCCAGCAACCGGGCAGAGAACTGGTTGCTAAAATCTTTGAATCCCACCCCTGCCCCCTTCCCAAGGATGATGGGCCTTGTGATTCCTCAGCTCTCGGAGAACGCTGGTTCTTCCCTCTCGCGTCTTAGCTGGTTAGGCTAAAATCAGGAGTGAAATGCTCCTAGTTTGGATCGGATCGGGCGATCCGGTAGCGATTGTGGCAGGTGGTTCGGAGAACTGGTAGCGATGGTGGCGCGAGGCTCCGCCCACCCACCCGGCTGTCGTTACTTCCTGCTTTTAAAAGGTAAAAACAAAAGGCTCTGACGATCGCGCGCCACAGCTGTGATCGTCAGAGCCTTTTTTTAACCTTTTAAAAGCATTTTTTAACAACCTATTCGCCTGAATAGGTTGTAAAAAAATGATTTAAAAAAGTAAAAAAAAAAAAAGTTGGCCACACCCACCCAGTCACATTACCCTCCCCCCCACCAAGCCACACCCACAGAACCGATAGTAACAAAATTTTATATTTCACCACTGGCTAAAATGATTTCTTTCTCCTTGCAGAAGACAAAGGAAGTGACCAAGAGCCAGAGAAAGGGCCGGGGGTGAAGAGATCCACTCCTGACCGGGGTCCGGCCAGCCCACCCCACAACCACAGCCCCGGCTTGCAGGCGGAAGAACGGAGTAAAGAACGGGGCAAAGCCGGCGAGGCCTCCAAGGAAGGTGGTGGGGAGGCAGCCCTCTTCACCCCTCTGGCCTTGGAGAAGGAGAAGCTGGAGGGTAGAAGGAAGGAACCTCTCCTGCAGCCTCCCCAAGAAGGATCCAAAAAGGAATTGCCCGGAGATTGCACCCCGGTGGGGTGCAGCAGCAAAGAAGCCTTCGCCCCACTGATGGTGCAGACCGACAGCCCTCCGCACTTGAACCCAAGTCATCTACAAAGTTTGGCTCTCTCGGGTCTTCACGGTCAGCAGTTCTTCAACCCTCTGGGCGCCGGCCAACCCTTCTTTCTTCACCCGACCCAGTTTGCGATGGCGCCCGGAGCCTTTTCGGCGATGGGCATGGGACACTTGCTGGCTTCGGTGGCAGGCGGAGGGAGCTTGGAAAACGGGGGACTCTCGGCTCCTCAAGGGACGGCGGGAACCACGACCCCGTTCCCTTTCCATCTGTCCCAGCACATGTTGGCTTCTCAGGTAAGGGGCGAGGAGTGGAGGGGGGCAAAGGGTTGACTTCCCTTTGTGAGAGGGATCTTGGACGATCGTTTAAATATGAGCCAGCCCTGTGCTGCAGCTGCCAAAAAAGCCGACACAGTTCTAGGCTGCATCAACAGAGGGATAGAATCAAGGTCACGTGAAGTGTTAATCCCACTTTATAAGGCCTTGGTAAGGCCACACTTGGAATATTTCCATCCAGTTTTGGTCGCCACGATGTAAAAAAGATGTTGAGAGTCTAGAAAGAGTGCAGAGAAGAGCAACAAAGAGGATTAGGGGTCTGGAGGCTAAAACATATGAAAATCGGTTGCAGGAATTGGGTATGTCTAGTTTGATGAAAAGAAGGACCAGGGGTGACATGATAGAAGTCTTCCAATATCTCAGGGGTTGCACAAAGAAGAGGGAGTCAAGCTATTCTCCAAAGCACCTGAAGGAAGGACTAGAAGCAATGGATGGAAACTAATCAAGGAGAGAAGCAACTTAGAACTAAGGAGAAATTTCCTGACAGGGAGAACAATTAACCAGTGGAACAACTTGCCTGCAGAAGTTGTAAATGCTCCAACACTGGAAGTTTTTAAAATATTGGATAACCATTTGTCTGAGGTGATGTAGGGTTTCCTGCCTAAGCAGGGGGTTGGACTAGAAGACCTCCAAGGTCCCTTCCGACTCTGTTATTCTATTCTATTCCCTTCTTCTGCTCAGGATGGGGCCAGTCAAGGGCTAGATCAGTGTTTCTCAACCTTGGAAGCTTGAAGACGGGTGGACTTCAACTCCCAGAAACCCCCAGCCAGCGCTGCTGGCTGGGGGATTCTGGGAGTTGAAGTCCACCCATCTTCAAGCTACCAAGGTTGAGAAACACTGGGCTAGATTTACAGTCCTTCTTGTAATATGTCACCTTTAAGTTTGGTGGACTTCAACTCCCAGCCTATAGGAACTTAGAACATACATGGAAGGGACGAACTGGTAGTTAAATTACTGGCTGCCCCCCCGAACCTTCCAGGAGTCCCCCCGTGCCCCGTTTTTGCTCCCAGGAGGCTGCAGGGAGGCCTACTAGGCCCTAAACGGGGCGTGGGGGAGTGCGTCCCCTCCCCAAGGCTTGTTTTTGCTCCCAGGGGGGTGCAGGAGGCCGAGTGCTGCCTGTCACACACCCTGGCCACACCCACCATGGCCATGCCAACCCAGCCGGTCATTAGGGCAGAGAACCGGTTGTTAAATTATTTGAATCCCACCACTGCCGGTGATGCTCAAATTTCTCACCTCTAAGACCTGTGGACTTTGACTCCCAGAATACCTAGGCAGAGATCTCATAGCGTTCAGTGGTGGGTTCCTCCCGGTTCGGCCCGGTTCTCCCGAGCCGGTAGCGGTGATGATATGACATCACCGAACCAGTTTTCCCCCAGCCCCCCCTGCATTATTCTTATCTTTTATTTGGCCCCACCCCCAATCTATTGCTGCCTCCTGAGTCCCAGCTGATGGCTAGAGGGAAAAAAACTGTTTAAACTCTTGCCGCGGGGCTTCAAAGAGCCACCCTACAGCTGATCAGTGTTAAAAGAAAACAAATGAGTAGACCAGTGCCTGCAAAAATACATGAGTAGACCAGTGCCTGCAAAGATACACGAGTAGACCGGTGCCTGCAAAAATAAATGGGTAGACCAGTGCCTGCAAAAATACATGAGTAGACCGGTGCCTGCAAAAATAAATGGGTAGACTAGTGCCTGCAAAAATACATGAGTAGACCGGTGCCTGCAAAAATAAATGAGTAGACCGGTACAGCTCTGCAAGCAGTTAAAAGCCTGGTAGACCAGTACCTCTGCTAAATCCTAAATAATTGTCACATGACCATCAAGCCACGCCCACAAAATAAACCACGCCCACAGAACCGGTAGTAAAAAAATTTAGAACCCGCCCCTGATAGCGTTGTCAACAATGTCATGCCTTGGGATACAAATCATTTATCGGTCAGTTCTGCTGGCCTCCAGCTATGACTTCCAGAAGACAACCCATGTCTCTCTGAGCATGGCAGGGAAAAACATCAGGAGTCATGGACAATGTCCCTTGATCGAAGCTAACGGCTCCAATTCTGATGGCTGGTTTTTCTACCTGAAGGACCTCCAAGATTCCCCTCTTACGTTTCTCAGTTGGATGGAGTTGACTTAACAAAGTCAACTGTTGACTGAGGACGTTGCTAAGAAGAACAAGCTTAGGGAATGACCTGCACTGGATTTGTGGTGTTTTTTCTTCTTCATGTTGTTGTTACTGATTTCTTTTGCACACTTACAAACTTTGCCATTTTTTTAATCTGCTGCAGTGGTGGGATTCAAATAATTTAACAACCGGTTCTCTGCCCTAATGACCCTCTGGGTGGGTGTGGCTATGGTGGGCGTGGCTAGGGAGTGTGACAGGCAGCAATCAGCCTCCTGCACCCCTCTGGGAGCAAAAACGGGCTGCCGGGGGGGGGGACGCGACGGGCTGCCCCACCTCCCTGTGGCCCGTTTTGGGCCTAGGAGGCCTCCCTGCACTTACCGTACTTGGGAGCCAAAATGGGGCACATGGGGACTCCTGGAAGGAGCGGGAAGGGGCGGAGCCAGCCAGCTATTTAGCTACCGGTTTTCCCGAACCGGCCTGAACCAGCTAAATCTTACCATTGGTTGTCTGGTCTGATTTTTATAGCAAGAAGTACTTTTTATTTTTTGTTAACCTAAATAGTGATTGGGCCTCAAAAACAGATCTGTTCAAGTCTGGCCTCTAGGTTATTAATCAAACCTACCTTCTGCAATTCGTTTATAGCACCCTCTGCCTCCAGAAAATGGGCTAATTGAATAAATTTTGGTTAAATTAAACGTGGCTAAGCACGATGTGTCAAGGCAGATAAGGGATTGCACAGTAAGCGATGAAGAACGAGTGTTCTTGATGGCCCAAATATGTTGGGATGTAGAATATGGGTAGTCCTCGATTTACCACCACAAATTGGGACCCGAATTTCCATGGCTAAACAAGGCGATTGTCATTTAGATATGTATATTATTTATCTTTATCTTTATTAATTAATTAAATTTATTGCCGCCCAGCTGACCACAGGGTAACAATTTTGCAATTGTTAAGCAAATCACTGCCATTGTTAAATGAATCACATGGTCATGAAGCAAATCCGGCTTTTCCCCCGTTGACTTTGCTTGTCGAAAGCTGGCTGGAAAAGTCACAAATGGGGAATCACGTGACCATGAGGTCAGGGGTGGGTTCTACCTACCTTTACTACCGGGGCAATGGGGCTGCGCGCGCTCTCTTCTGTGCATTTTGATGACGTTGGGGTCAGTGGGCAGAGCCTCTCGCTGGTTTTACTACCGGTTCTATAGAACCGGTGCGAACCAGGGGTAACCCACCACTGCATGAGATGCTGCAACTGTTCTAAATACATGATATATTTGTTTATATAATATAGAATACAAAAAGATGAAAGCAAATAGTAGGAACAATGAGGGAAAGGAGAAATGTAGAAACAGGAGAAAGGGCGTTGTGATTGCCTCTGGTGCAGTACAGGTATCTTATAAGACAGGGTCTTATTTTCGGGGAAACACGGTACCAACTTGATATAATAGAATCAGTGGTCAAATCCAAATTTTTTTACTACTGATTCTGTGGGTGTGGCTTGGTGGGCGTGGCATGGCTTGGTGGGCATGGCAGGGGAAGGATACTGCAAAATCCCCATTCCCTCCCCATTCCTGGGGGAAGGATATTGCAAAATCTCCATTCCCACTCCACTCTGGGGACAGCCAGAGGCGGTATTTGCCAGTTCTTCAAACTACTCAAAATTTCTGCTACCGGTTCTCCGAATTACTCAAAATTTCTGCTACCGGTTCTCCAGAACCTGTCAGAACCTGCTGGATTTCACCCCTGAATAGAATGCTTTTGTTGGTAAAAAGACAAAACCGTTCCAGTCAACTTTAAAACTCTGAGCTTGCTTATCTTTGGGTAAAGCCAGAAATCTGGATTTCATTTTTTTTGAGAGGGTCACTCTTACGCATGATGCGTGAGAGTTGAGTCCGTTTCGGCTGAGCTGAAAGCCCCAAGCTCCAAAATATATTGCGTCTTAAGCCCCAATAAATGGCAAAACAGTTCACAATCACAGTTTTGACATCACAGTTGGGAATTCTGTCCAATAAACAGTTGTTCCAGTCTAAAAATGGTAATTGCAAAATGGGCACGACGGCTGAAGATACATAATGTATTTTTTTTTTGGTCAAAAAAGCCAAGTTGTTTGTGCCCCTTTTACAGCAAAGGAGCGATTAAAAAAAATGTGTATATGGGTTTGACCCTTATAATAATATTAGTTTACTTTATTGTCATTGCATCTTGTGCAACAAAATTAAATGCCATCTTCAGTGTACATCATACGTGAGAAAACTATAAAAATAAAACAATAACACACATCCTACACATTCTATATACTATTGAATTGGAAACCCCTGATACTAATATGGCAATAATATAGGTTTCACCCCAGTGTTTTTTCAGCCTTGGGAACTTTTAAGATACGTGGACTTCAACTCCGAGCATCCCCCAGCCATATGATGCTTGTTGTAGCATCCCTGTGGTCGCATCCCAGGGTCATGTGATCCCCTTTTGTGACCTCCTGACAAGCAAAGTCAATGGGGAAGCCAGATTCACTTAACGACGGTGTTACAAGCTTAACACGTGCAGTGATTCACTTAACAACCATGGCAAGAAAATGGGGCAAAACTCACTTAGCAACATAAATTTTGGGTTCAATTGTGGTCGTAAATTGAGGACTACCTATGTAAGAGTGTATTTTACCTGAGTATCATCTGCTGGAGTTTGTGCTACCTATGAAGTGCCTTTTAAAGGACTGTGTGCAAAACACCACATATAGCAATTTATCCCACTACACCTCTTTTCAAAGGATTTGAAATAATGCTTTTATTTCAAAAGTGGTTCCTTGATTATTATTTTTTTCCTTCAGCTAAAGAGGAAAAAAATAGTTTGATTAATCTAATGCACACATGAGTCAGTTCAAAACAAGAAGTACCATTTTTTTCCCGGCGATTAAAAGATAATTTTCAGCTAATCAGTGAGGTGGCCCTCTCTCATTAAAAGAAAATGCCTCTTAGATTCATTAAAACTCCTAGAATTGTGCCCTAAACTCACACTTTTACCAACTAGTCTCCAAAGAGATCAACTGAATATCGTGGACTTAATCTTAAAATGGTACTTATTGTAGCGGGAGAGAAAACTCTTTTAAAATGCAAGCATAATAACCCAATAAGTCACCCTTTCCAACAGGGCAGAAAATTGCTTTTCCTAATTATTGCATATATTGCATGAACCAATTAGATTTTTTTTATTTAAGCCTCATGTTCTGTGATTTGGCTTGCAGATGGTTATTGATTTTTGCTTTCATCAGTTACTGGAGTCTAAAAAAAAACCTGGACTATGACTTGAAGAAAGTTTTAAGAATTTGAAGGACATTTTGTCAAATGAATGCACGATTTGTGCGCTGTTCCTAAAATATATCAGAATTTGCTGTACTCTGCAAACATATTTACTGCCGAGAAGGCATGGAATAACAACAAGAACAGTGGATTGGTAATGTGTTGGGTGTATTATTAATGTTGGGTCAATTCTTAGTGACCAGATAAGCTAAATTTTCTCCATGACAGTTGTTAGTTTAGTAACATATTTGTTAAGCGAATCTGGCTTCCCCATTGTCGCAAAAGGTGATCACATGACCCCAAAACACTGCAACCGTCATAAATATGAGTCAGTTGCCAAGCTGTCAAAATTTTGATCACGTGACCACGGGGATACTGCCGTGGTCATGTGAAAAACGGTCGTAAGTCACTTTTTTTCAGTGATGTAACTTTCAATGGTCACTAAATGAATGGTTGTAAGTCACTGCAGTGATTCGCTTAATGGGCACAGCAAAAATGTCTTAAAATCAAGGGTGACTCACTTAACAACGGCCTTGCTTAGCAATTGAAGTTCCAGTCTCCATTGTGGTCATAAGTCAAGGACTACCTGTAGGCAGAGAGAGATCAGGCAGGCACTGATTCCTTCCGCAGGATATCAAAGTACTTAAAAGCATGTCTCAGTTTTATGTATGAAAGACATTTGGTTTGGTTTAGTGGTTAAGGCTCAGCTAGAAAGCAAGAGATTGTGAGTTCAAGTCCTACCTGTGAAAGCCAGCTGGGAGACTTTGGGCCAGGAGATGAAAAGTTCTAGTTCTGCTTTAGGCATGAAAACCAGCTGGGTGACTTTGGCCCAATCACCGGGAGATGGAGAGTTCTAGTTCCGCTTTAGGCATGAAAATCAGCTAGGTGACTTCAGGCCACTCGCTCTCTTTCAACCCAACCCACTTCACAGGCTTATTGTTGTTGTGGGGAAAATAGAAGGAAGATGCGTTGGATATGTTTTCTGCCTTGAGTTATTGATAAAATAATAAAGGGATACGAAGGAAAGGAAAGAAAGAAAGAGAGAAAGAGAGAAAGAAAGGAAGGTGGGAAGGAAGAAAGCAAGAAGGAAAGAAGGAGAGAAAGAAAGAAAAAGAAAGAAAGAAAAAGAAAGAAAGCAAGAAGGAAAGAAAGCAAGAAAGGAAAAGAGAGAGAGAGAGAAAGAAAAAGAAAGGAAGGAAAGAAGAAAGCAAGAAGGAAAGAAAGCAAGAAAGGGAAAGAGAGAGAGAGAGAGAGAGAAAGAAAGAAAGAAGGAAAAAAGAAGGAAAGAAAGCAAGAAAGGGAAAAAGAGAGAGAGAGAGAGAAAGAAAGAAAGAAAGAAAGAAAGAAAGAAAGAAAGAAAGAAAGAAAGAAAGAAAGAAAGAAAGAAAGAAAGTTAAATCAGGAATGGAGGACCACATTTTGAGTCCCAGAAGAGTGAATAGTGCTTTTTTAAAGTCCCTTTTTTAGACAATAGAGCCATCCATGCTCTATTTTATCTAACAAGTCCACCCCAAACTTTGGAGGGGGAACAGTCAGTCCTTCCCCACCCAAGGAGTTTTGGGAGCTGGAAGCCGGATGTATTTTGACCTCTCTGTGTGTTTTGTCCAGCACAAAAAAAGCTGCAGCCTATGTCAGCAAATTCTCAGGCATAGTTTTCTTTTTTTAAAAAATACAAAACAAAACAAAACAGTTTCTAGTCCTTAAGTGTGCAAATGGTGCCTTAGAGCTTATGATAAGCAGATGTGGAATTATACCGTCCTGTTTGTACATTTATGGTAAGTTTCAAGTTGACTAAAAAAAAAAAACCCAACCAGCTTTCCGAAGCTGAGTTAAAGCTGGCATCGCACCCGGCCTCCACTTGGCAGCAAACTTTCGCGACTTTCGCAGTAGCCTAGTGGAGAAAAAAAATTAATCCCACGGGTACCGTAAACTGCTGGTGTGGATCAAAATTCAGAAATCTCCTCCATAAAGTTTGGGTGGAGAAAAGTGGGGGAGAGAGAAAGGGAATGTCTTTAATGCTTTCAGGGAAAGCATTAGGCAGCCATTTGTCCAGAATGGTATAAGGTCTCCTGCCTGACCAGGGGGTTGGACTAGAAGACCTCTAAGGTCCCTCCCAACCCTGTTACTCTATATTTTGTAAATAAAAATGCCCAATGATCTTCTCAAGGGCAAGGTCTCCTGCCTCAGCAGGAGGTTGGACTAGAAGACCTCCAAGGTCCCGTCCGAACTCTGTTATTCTGTTAAAATAGCTTTTCGGAAATTTCCTTTATCATGTTTAAGAGGAGAGAAGGGGAGAGAGGCAGTGGTGAAATATTACCGGTTTGCACCGGTTCGAGCAAACCAGTAGTGCCGCTGCCCTGTGATTTGGTGAACTGGTAGCGGCAGCAGCGCAAGGGTCCGCCCACCCACCTGGATGTTGTTACTTCCTGGTTTTAACCAGGAAGTAACCTGTTTTTGACCCTCTGCGCATGCGCAGCGCAAAAATGCCCCATCATCTTCTCAAGAGCAGGAATGGCCACTGATTGAAACGCTGCCCTCTTAGATGTTGGCACTATAGAAATATATTGAGTAATTTTTTATTAAATTGTTATAAAATGGATTTACAAGGGATAATAGAGGCATATGAAGAAATATACCTGATGCTAAAACGTGTGCGTGAAACTATAAAGAACAATAAGGAGACAAGGGCAGGGGTGAAATCCAGCAGGTTCTGACAGGTTCTGGAGAACCGGCAGCGGAAATTTTGAGTAATTGGGAGAACCGGCAAATGCCACCTCTGGCTGGCCCCAGAATGGGGTGGGAATGGAGATTTTGCAATATCCTTTCCCCAGGAGTGGGGAGGGAATGGGGATTTTGCAGTATCCTTCCCCTGGAGTGGGGTGAGAATGGAGATTTTGCAATATCCTTTCCCCAGGAGTGGGGTGGGAATGGAGATTTTGCAGTATGCTTCCCCTGCCACGCCCACCAAGCCATGCCCACAGAACCGGTAGTAAAAAAAATTGGATTTCACCACTGGACAAGGGGATCGTTTAAAGACACGGAAATGAATGTAGAAGTCACGAAAAGAGGAACACGATATGCAAGAAATAGATGAGAAATTAGAAGAAGCAGTGGAGGGGAAAAAATCAAAATGAGACACAAGAAGCCAAAAATAAAGAAGAGAAAGGATATATAAGTAGGAATCAATTAGATAACTCCTTAAAAGCTTATAATAGAATAGAGAGAAAAGAGAAAAATATCTTCAAAAAAAGAGAAAGATTTAGAGGGAAAAAAAGAAAAATCTCTTTTAAAAAAAAAAGAAGTCTTGTTGATGGGTGTCCAAATAATACAGCAGAAAGAGATATTCCCAGAAGGGAATGTTCAGTAGGCACAAAAATATCAAAAAAAGCTACAAGATTCCAAGAGTAAGAAAGATAAAAGACTGACTAAAAAGTCAATAAATGATGGAATTTTAAAAAGGTTAAGAGATGATGAATAATGAGAGAATATATTAATAAAATGGAAAAATACAAATAGGGAAAATAGTAATATATATATTAATAGATAATACAACTTATCATAACTAAAAATTAAGTTAAGCTTAGTAGGTGGAAATTTAGGATTAGGTAATTTAATTGTATTATTAACATTAGTAGTGTGTTAAAGTATATTGTGAATTTAAAATATTAAGGATTAGAAATTGTGGGGATTTTGAGATACACTCCCGGGATTGATTAAATATTGTTAATATTTGGCTTTATTAGTAATCCTACACATTTGGAACATTGAAGTTATGGTGGAATAAGGAGTAATTCTTAAAATATTAAATATTAGTAATTTAGTAGGGGACAACAAATACATAGCGCAAAGAAATGTTATCTATGTTTAAACGAATTGATGGGAAAAATGATAAAGAATGATGACGAGAGAATAGCATTGTTGAAGTTGGAAGATTAGAACTACAGATACTTATTTGTGTTGTTATCGCTAGTGTTGTTTAAAAAAGATTTAACCCCGCCAACACGCTGACCACAAAATATATATATATATATATATATATATATATATATATATATATATATATATATATATATATATATATATATATATATATATATATATATATATATATATATATATATATATATATATATATATATATATATATATATATATATATATATATATATATATATATATATATATATATATGTTTGCCATTACACGGGAAGAAACCCGAGATATATATATAAAGAAACGCTGCTCCCTTCCGGGGCGAGAAATTTTGGGGACTAAACATACCTTTACATGATGTTTTTCTTTCAGATGCGGTGGGACTATGCTTTTCTATGTTTTTTTAATTTCTATAGCCACCCATCTCAGCAAGGACATCGATTTAACCAAAGGCAGGATATAAATAAATAATAATTGCGTAAATGGAAAAATAAGTAAATAAATAAAACTTTTCGCTGCTCCTCACTAATATTTTATTTTATTTTGCTTTGCTTTGCTTTGCTATGCTTTATTATTTTAATTTCTAAAGCCACCTTTCTCAGAAAGAGGCAGGAAGGACATTGTTAGAAGCCATTAATCTGTGAACGGTAGAACATATATATAAATGCACAAGCATAAATAAATGCATAAGCGCATAGGTAAATGATAGATAGAGAGATAGATAGAAAGATAGAAAGATAGAAAGATAGAAAGATAGATAGATAGATAGATAGATAGATAGATAGATAGATATACATACTGTGAATAGAATAGAATAGAATAGAATAGAATAGAATAGAATAGAATAGAATAAGAAAGGGAATAGAATAGAATAAGAAAGGGAATAGAATAGAATAGAATAGAATAGAATAGAATAGAATAGAATAGAATAGAATAGAATAGAATAGAATAGAATAGAATAAGAAAGGGAATAGAATAGAATAGAATAGAATAGAATAGAATAGAATAGAATAGAATAGAATAGAATAGAATAGAATAGAATAGAATAGAATAGAATAGAATTCTTTATTGGCCTAGTGTGATTGGACACACAAGGAATTTGTTTTTGGTGCAGATGCTCTCAGTGTACATAAAGAAAAAATAGAATATATTCGTCAAGAATCATAAGATATAACGCTTAGTGATAGTCATAGGATACTAATAAGCAATCAAATCATACTAGGAAACAATAAAAACAATATAAGTTGTAAAGATACAAGCAACATGGATATAGCCATAAGTGGGAAGAGATAGGAATAGATAGATAGAAAGAAAAGAAAAGAAAAGAAAGAAAAAGGAAAGAAAAAGAGAGAGAGAGAGAGCTAGAGAAAGAAAGAAAGAAAGAAAGAAAGAAAAAGAAAGAAAAGAAAAGAAAAGAAAAGGAAAAGAAAGAAAGAAAGAAAGAAAGAAAGAAAAAGAAAGAAAGAAAGAAAGAAAGAAAGAAAGAAAGAAAGAAAGAAAGAAAGAAAGAAAGAAAGAAAGAAAGAAAGAAAGAAACTCTTGGCTGCTCCTCACCAATTTACTTACTTACTTACCTATTTATCTATAAACTATTTGGTCATAAACTGAGGACTATCTGTATAAGAACTTTAGGTTAATATACAAATTTCAAAGAGGCAGCAGAAGAACGTTATGTATGGAAGTCAAAATTTGAAGTCTGGGAATACGGTTTCTCGATCACCACCACAAAAACTTTTAATAACCTTTGATTGTTGGAAAAGGTGCTACCATACCCTAACTCAGCTCTTCTCTTACAATGAAGGGAAGGAGATATGAGCAGAAATACCCGGAAGGTATAAAATCAGATTATTTTCAACATTTCCTCTCCTGACTATAGAGAGGGCCATGTTATCTAGATATTCTGATTTGGAATAGTAAAACAGCATCTGAAATGCGAAGGTGCAATGTTCCAATGTATTCTTTTAATTTCCCAGAGTTCCAAATACATAAGAAAAGTTTTTTAAAAAGCACCTGGAGTTTTTCTCTTTTCTGTTTAATTGTATTGTCATTTTTTTTCCTTTATTCATTTGGCTAAAATTGTTGTGATAATCATAGCTATAGATCAGGTGTCAGCAACCCGCAGCTCTGGAGCCGCATGTGGCTCTTTCATCCCTCTGCTGCGGCTCCCTGTCTCTGGTCGGCTCCACAATTGATAGGGCTTTCGGTTAGGACAGGTAGAGGAAAAAAGACGCCATGCTAGGAGGAGACTCTATGGTGGGGGAATCGGACTTCCGGTCGGCTCCAGAATTGAATGGGGGTCTTCCGGTTAGGACCTTTGTGGCTCTTTGAGTGTTTAAGGTTGCCGACCCCTGCTATAGATAGAGTTATTCCAAGAGTGGGCAATTAATTTTCCCAAGGGGTCACAGGAGAAACTGGGGCTGTTGTGGAGGACTGAACCAATAGGACCAACACACTACAAATAATTCTACAAATAATTCTCAACTTACAACAGTTCATTTAGTGACTATTCAAAGTTACGACGTCACTGAAAAAAGGGACTTATGACCATTTTACACAGTTACAAGCTTTGTAACATGATCCCCAAGATCATGTGATCAAACTTCAGCTGCTTGGCAACCAATTCATACTTATGACCGTTGCTGTGTCCTGAGATTGTGTGATCCCCTTTTGCGACCTTTTGACAAGCAAAGTTAACAGGGAAGCCAGATTCACTTAACAACCAGGTTACTACCTTATCAACATCAGTGATTCACTTAACAGCTGTGGTGAGAAAGGTTGTAAAATGGGGCAAAGCTCACTTAACAAAGGTCTCACTTAATAACATAAATTTGGGGCTCGATTGTGGTCATAAGTCGAGGACTATCTGTACTGCAAAGGGGCGTAAGCCCGCACGTACGCACACATATGTAAATTGAAAAAAAAAAATAACAGTCATCTTCAAGATAAAAGCAATGCAGTTCTATTGCATTGATGGCATAGACTTATTTATATTTGATTTCTAATTTCAATTGATCTCACGCTGGCTGGATAGAAGCAGTCAAAAGAACAAATGCCCATGTCTGAATTATTCTATTGTTTTAGGTTCCTGTCTTAAGTGCTTCAATATTGAGAGATTGCATAGATAGGTTTTCCAAATTAAGATTGCATTTCTGTGCAAACTTACCTGGGGAAAAAATGAATTAGGTTTATCTTTGGCGAGACATATTTCTATAAATATGTTTTTCCATGATTGCAGAACTTTTCATGCTATTTAGCGTTTGCAGCAGAACAAGTTCCATATATATATATATATATATATATATATATATATTTGTTTTCTCAGGTTTTCGCGGGTGTTTGTATGTAGGTCTTTGGTTATTCGGGTCTTCTCCCACGTAAAATTGGAAGTGTCTTGGCGACGTTTCGACGAAGTCTCATTCGTCATCTTCAGGCTGGTGTTCTCGGCTTCGTGCTTCCAGGAGCAATCCAGGAAGCACGAAGCCGAGAACACCAGCCTGAAGATGACGAATGAGACTTCGTCGAAACGTCGCCAAGACACTTCCAATTTTACGTGGGAGAAGACCCGAATAACCAAAGACCTATATATATATATATATATATATATATATATATATATTTCTTTTTTGTAGGTTTTATGTGTATTTCTCTTTAGCCAGGTTCTACCTACATAAACCAAGATATTATGCAGCCCTAGTTCAGTGAAATCACAATTCACTAGTTTCTGGGCTTTTTTTCTTCTGGCAGCCAGCAAACCCTTTGCTGCCCATTGGGAGACTAAGATAGATCTATTTCGGCCTTATAAGGGTAGTAAAAAAATTTGAAACCCACCACTGCTCCCTCCCACATGCTGGGGTAGACCAGGTGCCTCGATAGAAAAACACTTTATATATCTCTATCTCTATCTCTATCTCTATCTCTATCTCTATCTCTATCTCTATCTCTATCTCTATCTCTATCTCTATCTCTATCTCTATCTCTACATCTACATCTACATCTACATCTACATCTACATCTACATCTATATCTATGTAGGTCTTTGATTATTCGGGTTTTCTCCCGCCTAAAATTGGAAGTGTCTTGGCGACGTTTCGACGAAGTCCCATTCGTCATCTTCAGGCTGGTGTCTTCGGCTTCGTGCTTCTAGGAGCAATGTGTGACCGCTTCTAGAAGCACGAAGCCGAAGACACCAGCCTGAAGATGACGAATGGGACTTTGTCGAAACGTCGCCAAGACACTTCCAATTTTACACGGGAGAAAACCCGAATAACCAAAGACCTACATACAAACACCTGCGAAAACCTCAGAAAACATCTATATCTATATCTATATCTATATCTATATCTATATCTATATCTATATCTATATCTATATCTATATCTATATCTATCTATCTATCTATCTATCTATCTATCTATCTATCTATCTATCTATCTATCTATCTACAAGTTTTTTCACAAAATTCAAATGGTCTTTCCCCCCCACAATCTTGTGAGAGATCTGGTTGCATTGATGTCTTCTACGAAATTGCTATATTTTGAACGTGTTTTGACTAGTCTTTGTATTTCCTAGCAGGCCTCAGTTGTTTCTGAACAGATGCTCAAAATATTATATTGTGAAATAAAATCAGGATTGCCCTGACAAATTATTTTGGCAGGTAGGATGGAAAACAGCCAAGCAACATGGTTTCATTTTGTAACAGGAAGAACGATCCAATTTAATTACAGTGTTCTAGTCCATATGACGAAGAGAGAGGGAAGATGAGTCACTCGTCCAATTAAGCATATGTTAGGAAAAGTATTGACGCAATCCATAAATTATTTTATTGACGGACAGTCCTTGACTCTACGATGATTACTGAGCCCAAAAATTTCTGTTGCTAAGCGTGATAATTGTTAGGTGAGTTTCGCCCTATTTTACGACCTTTTTTGCAATAGTTGTTAAGGGAATCACTGCAGTTGTTATGTTAGTAACCCTGGTTGTTAAGTGAATCTGGCTCCCCCATTGTTCTTTGCCTGTCAGAAGGTCACAAAACAGAATCACGTGACTCCGGGATATGGCAACCGTCATAATTGCTGCTGTGAGTGAGTTGGCGGCGATATAAATTTTCCAAATAAAAAATAAATAAAAAAATAAATATGCTGAGCATCTGAATTTTGATCACGTGACCACGGGGGATTCTGCAACGGTCGTAAAAGTGAAAACTGGCCCTACCTACGTTACTTTTTTCAGTGCGGTTGTAACTTTGAACGGTCGCTAAATGAGCTGTGGTAAGTCGAGGACTAGCTATATTGTAAATGTGTGATTGTTGCCAAGGATCACATGACCACAAGGCCACTATGACGGACGTAAGTGTGAGGACCGGTCCTAATTCACTTTATTGAGCTGTCTCACGATTTCAAACACGTCACTACAAGTATTGTCATAATAGAATGGAATAATGGAGTTGGAAGGGACCTTGGAGGTCTTCTAGTCCAACCCCCTGCTTAGGCAGGAAACCCTACACCACTTCAGACAAATAGTTATCCAACTTCTTATAAACTTCAAGTGTTGAAGCATTCACAACTTCTGGAGGCAAGTTGTTCCACTAGTTAATTGTTCTCCCTGTCAGGAAATTTCTCCTTAGTTCTAAGTTGCTTCTCTCCGTGATTAGTTTCCATCCGTTGCTTCTTGCCCTGCCCTAATTCAAGGACTACTACCTATACTGACCCAGAAAAATAACTTTCTTCCAATGCAAAAGTTTTGTATGTCCTTCAAAAAATGGTGGCACGAAAGGCAGGATAAGCAGGATTGTATTCTGCAAGTTAGATTCTCAGAACCGCTTCTCGGCCTCCAAGAATTTACCAATTAAAATGGAATCCTCAAAGACTGGCTGAGGAATTCTGGGAGCTGAAGTCCGCCTGCCCTAAAGTTGCTGTGGTTGAGAAACGAGGATTTAAATCTGTTTGCTGCCGGTCTTCACCAGGACACGATCTCTCCTGTAAACCGCAGGGATGCTTCAACAAGCTGGGGAATGCTGGGAGTTAAAGTCCACCTATCTTAAAAGTTCCCAAGGTTGAAAAACACTAGGGTCAAACCGATATTATTACTATATTATTATAATAAGGGTCAAAAGCCATATTATTAAGCAGACATTTTTTTCTAATCCACTCCCTTGCTCTTAAGAGGGGCACAACAGTGTTCCAAACAATATCTATTTATCTGTCTGTCTGTCTGTCTGTCTGTCTGTCTGTCTGTCTGTCTGTCTGTCTGTCTGTCTGTCTGTCTGTCTGTCTGTCTGTCTGTCTGTCTATCTATCTATCTATCTATCTATCTATCTATCTATCTATCTATCTATCTATCTATCTATCTAATCTATCTATCTATCTATCAATCTATATATGAGTCATTTACCAAATGTCTGATTTTTTGATCATGTCATTTACCAACAATTAATCAGTGGAACTACTTGCCTCCAGAAGTTGTAAATGCTCCAACACTGGAAGTTTTTAAGAAGAGATTGGATTACCATTTGTCTGAAGTAGTGTAGGGTTTCCTGCCTAAGCAGGAGGTTGGACTAGAAGACCTCCAAGGTCCCTTCCAACTCTGTCTATTCTATTCTATTCTATTCTATTCTATTCTATTCTATTCTATTCTATTCTATTCTATTCTATTCTATTCTATTTATTTAATTTTTATACCGCCCTTCTCCCGAAGGACTCAGGACGGTGAACAGTCAAAATAAACATATATATATAATGTGAATAGAAGCAATAGATAATAATTAAGTCAATTTGGCTTATCAGTTAAATTAGGATCATTCAGAATAAAATTTACACAATCTACTCTACTCTACTCTACTCTACTCTACTCTACTCTACTCTATATATCTAATTTTTTTATCATGGAAATGCTACAACAGCTGTAAGTGTTAAAAAAGGTCCTAAGTCACTTTTTTCAGTGCCGTTGTAACTTCAAAAGGTCACTAAACGAACTGTTGTAAGTCGAGGACTACTTGTATCATGGGACTTAAAAAAGAAAAAAAAAGTCGAAGTTACTGCTTTTAGCTTTCTTAGCCGGAGGGCGTTTCCTTTGCTGATATTTTACGTTGCATTTATTATTTTTTTGTTAATGTAGCTGTTTTCTCTTATGGGTCCCAGCCAAGCTGCTAAGGACTGGGCAGGATATACAGTTACTAAGCAAATAAATCGACGAAAGGTTTGATGTGGGTGGGAAACTGCCTGCAGTATTTATGGGAATGGAGTGGGGAAGGTTTTACTGGATTCCTAGGAAACCCAGTAATTGCTCACAACTGTTGTGCAAATGAAGAAAGCAATTGTTGGTCGGACAGCTTTGCATTTCTCTTGATTTTTCTAGCACCGGGGGAAAAAAAATGAAATATACGAGAGTAGAGCTACAGGTAATCCTTGACTTCTAGGGCCACAAGCGAGCCCAAAATTCCCGTTGCTAAGTGAGACAGTCATGAAGTGACTTGGGCCCCATTTTACGACCTTGTTTGCCAGAGTTGTTAAGCAAATCACTGCAGTCGATAAGTTAGTAACATGGTTGTTAAGTGAATCGGACTTCCCCGTTAACTTTGCTGGTCAGACGGTCGCAAAAATGGGATCACGTGATCCCTGGGCGGGACACTGCAACCGTCCTAAATATGAGTCAGCTTCCAAGCATCTGAATTTTGATCGTGTGACCATGGGGAGGCTGCAATGGTCGTAAGTGTGGAAAAATAGTCCTAATTCACTTTTTTTTTCAAGTGCCAGTGTAATTTCAAACGGTCACTAAACAATCGGTTGTAAGTTGAGGACTACTCCATGACTGCTCACTTAGGGACCATTTGAAGTTCTGACAGACCTCCTCAGAGATACCTACGACTTGGTTTTAAAGTCGTTCCCCCCCCTCCACTCCAGATCAGGGGTCTCCAACCTTGGCAACTTTAAACCTGGCGGACTTCAACTCCCAGAATTCCCCAGCTACCATTCCTTTAAACCTGGAGGACTTCAACTCCCAGAATTCCCCAGCCAGCTTTGCTTTAAGCCTGGAGGACTTTAAGCCTGGAGGACTTCAGCTCTCAGAATTCTGGGAGTTGAAGTCTGCCAGGCTTAAAGTTGCCAAGGTTGGAGACCCCTGCTCCAGATCACGTGATCCGATCTGGTTGCTTGGCAACCAGCCATCATTTATCGCTCTTTGCCGCGTTCTAAGCAGCTGAATTTTGATCATGTGACTGTGGGAAAGCTACAATGGTCGTTAAGTGTGAAAACTGGTTGTAAGTCACTTTTTTCAGTGCCGTTGTAACTTCGAACTTGTCCCCAATTCGGGTCTGAGCCTGGTGCCAAGGCCAATGAAGGATGCCAGACACGAGGTGCAGGTTTTGATTGCTTTTTATTGGGGTACCCCAAGGAAAAGGGCTCCTGGCCAAAATGCCAAGAGAGCCAAAAACAAAGGATTAAGAAAACTTTATACATTTTCAGTAAAGGACAAGGTGGGACAAGGCCGTATAATAAGAAATATCACCTAATAAACATTTTAGTAATAATTCTACAATTTGTTCTATTGGTCTCTAGCTGTCCCTATTCCTAAGCCGTGGCTAATGGATGTCCCAGGAGTTATCTAATACACATTTTATTTGCTGCAGACCATCTCTATTCCTAACGTTTAGCTGAGGTCTGCAAGTTGCCTAACTCTTTGTTACTTTTATCAGCTTTCTAACTATCCAGAATTGTTACAAGCGTTACACGTGCCTATTTCTTGTGAATAAGCAGTCTTTGTTCTTGCCAGACAGACTCCACAATTACAGGCTTCCTGATTTACTTTCATGTGTGCATGACCTTGCTTTATTTTAGCAGACAGCCCATCAGAACGGTCACTAAATGAACTGTTGTTTAGTCTGACGAGGCTGACCCATTTTCCCATCTCTTTCTTTCTCCTTCCAGGGAATCCCACTGCCTACTTTTGGGGGACTTTTTCCTTACCCGTATACTTACATGGCGGCTGCAGCTGCCGCAGCCTCTGCCATGCCGGTGACCAGTGCCACCACCGCCAGCTCGCTTTCCCGGAACCCGTTCCTGAGCAGCGCTCGACCTCGCCCGCGGTTCAACCCTTACCAGATCCCGGTGGCCATCCCTCCCAGCACCAGCCTCCTAACCACCGGGTTGCCTGCCGGTTTGAACGCCGGCGCGGAAGCCTCCAAGCCCGGGAACAGTCGGGAATCGAGTCCTCTTTCGGATCTGCCCGTCCCGAAAGCCAGCACCCAGCGGGCGTCTCTGTCCCCCAAGCCATCTTTGAAAGAGTCCATGAACGAGTTGCAAAACATCCAGAGACTGGTCAGTGGTTTGGAGACCCAAAGGGAAGTATCCCCTAGTAGGAATTCCCCCAAGTCGACAGTTCACGGAAGCAGCCAACCTCCTAGAGCTTAGGAGCGGCTGGGAAAGAGATGTGTACAGCACACAGCATATAAATATTTATTTTTTAAGAAAAAGAGAGGAGATTGAGAAGGGTCGGAGTCTAGAGGCATCAGTAGCTTGGCATCCTACTAGAGGCGCAAGCAGAGCCGAAGGCCAAGCAGGAGGCAGGGAAAGCATGTAGGAAGGCCGTTGCTAACCAGGTTTTCGAACTCACGCTGTGATCTCAACAGCCCACCCATATCTTATCTGTTTTTTGGCCCAGGATCGAGCAGAAGAGGTCCATTTTAAGCCAAATGCATCTCTAAAATGGCCGCCAGAGAAGAAGATGGCGTCTTAGTTCACCTCCAAATCATTTTGGAAAAACCCTTGGCACTTTTCTTCCTCCGAGAATTGAATTTTGAAACGCGGACGATGCCGTAGGACTCGGCTCTCCGATGCTAGGAAAACGGGGAAGAGGAAAGCTTTTTTTGCCAAGCTCTAAACGTTAGGAAATTGGGTTCATTATTAGCCAGAGGAGGTGAGCGACGTATTCACAAGGGTCTCGAAGGCCACCAGAAAAGAAGAAAAAAAAAAGCAAAATAAACATGAACTCTTTCCACTTCCCAACTTTCAGAGTTGGCACAATCCACGTGTGACTTCGGATCTTTCTGTTTGGGGATTTTCTCTCTGCAGTATCAGAAAATTTAAAGTGAAAAAGGAAAAAAAAAAAAAAAGAAACATAATATTTATGGAATAAAATGGTAATTTCTGTAAATAAGCTATAACGAATCCCCCCCAAATATGCAAAAATTGGTATTAATTTATTTAGAGTTGTACATTGGAGTGTACATAATTAGAGTTTAACTCATGTTTGATTGTTTTCTTTCTTTCTTTTTTTTTCATTTTACGTGAACGTACATATATTGTAAAGGAAGATCTGGTTTCAGAGGTCCCTGGGGAGGGGTCAAAAACCAGGTAGGCGTGGCCAGGGCAGTGCTGTCCAAGCCCTGCCCACTTTCCCACATGACATTGAAGGGGCGGGGCTTTGAACGGAAGGGCGGAGCAACCATCCATGAATTTTATTTTTTTGACCTGCCACAGACTTCCCTGCTTGTTTAACTCTTTGTGAACGGAAGAAAAATTTTGTTCTGTATCTAAAAAAAAAACAAAAACGAGGAAAAATGTTTACCCCGTCTGTTGGAAGACAATCATTATTTTTAGATCCGGCTAAAAAGGCCAGGAGACGATCAAATCCTTCAAAAGGAACTCGACAGGGAAATATATACGACGTTCTCCTTATATATAGTTCAAAGAACGGTGAATAATGAATGAATGATTTAAAAAAAAAAACTTTTACAGTGCGGGGTATTCAAAGAGAAAAAAAAAACAGTACAGGAAGATTTTTATTTTTCACTCCAGTGGGGGTGAGGGAGAAAGAATACCAGAAACCTTTAAAACTATATGAAAATTTAAAATATCACATGGAGGGTGTGCTGTATATTGTTTTTTTTTTTTTTTTTAATGGCATCATTAGAAATGTGCTGGTTATTCAGGTATCTTCTCGGTTCGATTTTTTGGGATGAGTCCTCTCACAACTTTCAATAAAAAAAAAATATTCAAAGAATTTTCTTCCTCTTTGGTTTTTCTCTCTTTATTTTTTTCAACCTGGGACCTGGAAATGGAGGTGGGGGTGTCAGTTCGAATCCTCATGAGCCAAGGGGGTGTGGGGGTGGGGGGGACAGATCTTTGAAATGGCAAATCTTTGGGGAGGGTTTGGTTGTGCAGCCCCACGCTTTTCTCCTTGCCGTGATGGACCACATCACCTCTGCAACTCCCGAAGCCAGCATCTCTTCCTGGTTCGGCTGGAACAAACCCAGCTGGATTGTAGAGGTGGGGCAGGTAGGTAATTCCAAACTCTGGATGTCACTGATTGATTCTGTCAGTCTGTCTGTCTGTCTGTCTCTCTCTCTGTATCTCTCTATCATCTAATTATGTATCTAATTATATCTATCTATCTATCTTTCTTTCTTTCTATATAATGTATCTATCTATCTTTCTTCTTTCTTTCTGTCTAATCTATCATCTCTCTCTCTCTCTCTCTCTCTCTCTAATCTAATCTATCTATCTATCTATATCTAATTATATCTATCTATCTATCTATCTATCTATCTATCTATCTATCTATCTATCTATCTATCTATCTATCTATCATCTCCATCCTCTCTATCTTTCTTTCTTTCTTTCTTTCTTTCTTTCTTTCTTTCTTTCTTTCTTTCTTTCTTTCTTTCTTTCTTTCTTTCTATCAAATGTATCTATCATCTTTCTTTCTATCTAATGTATGTATGTATGTATGTATGTATGTATGTATGTATGTATCTATCTATCTATCTATCTATCTATCTATCTATCTATCTATTTATCTATCAATTATGCATCTAATTTACCTATCTATCTACCTACCTACCTATATCTAATTATATATATCCATCTATCATCTATATCTATCTATCTATCTATCTATCTATCTATCTATCTATCTATCTATCTATCTATCTATCTTTCTTTCTTTCTTTCTTTCTTTCTTTCTTTCTTTTTTTCATTGTTTCTTTCTTTCTTTCTGTCTAATGTATCTATCTATCAATTATGTATCTAATCTATCTATCTATCTATCTATCTATCTATCTATCTATCTATCTATCTATCTATCTATCTATCTTTCTATCTATCTTTCTTTCTATCTAATGTATCTATCTATCATCTATCCATCCATCCATCCATCCATCCATCCATCCATCCATCCATCCATCCATCCATCTATCTAATCTATCAATCTCCATCCATCCATCTCTCCTCTCCCTGTCTCTCTCATCCATCTCTCTCTTGTCCATCCCTCTCTCTCCCTCCCTCCCTCCTTCCCCCTCTCTCTCTCCCTTTATTATTTTGTTAAATAGCCCAAGGCTACCATCATATCTCATATGGAAGGCTGTGAGTTCTAGCTCTACTTCAGACACAAAAGCCAGTTGGGTGAATTTGGGCCAATCAGCAGGAGGCTGTGAATTGTAATCCTGCCTTAGCCATGAAAATCGACTGGGTGATTTTGGGCCAATCAGCAGGAATCCATGAATTGTAGTCCCACCTTTGGCATGAAAGTCGACTGGGTGATTTTGGGCCAATCAGCAGGAGTCCGTGAATTCTAGTCCCACCTTAGGCATCAAAGTCGACTGGGTGATTTTGGGCCAATCAGCAGGAGTCTGTGAATTCTAGTCCCGCCTTTGGCATGAAAGTCAACTGGGTGACTTTGGGCCAATCCCTCTTTCTCAGCCAACCCACCTCACAGGATTGTTGTGAAGAAAACCGAACAGTTGCTAAACACATAGTTTTAAGTGTAGGGCTACCTCTTATTTCTTCTACCTTTAGGAATCCTTTTCTCACTTTACAAAGACCTGTGTTTACCCCAGAATCCTCCTCCGGTGGTGCTATCAGAAAGCACTCCCCCCCCTTTTTTTTTACACGTCAGCCTTTCTCTCTGACTTCAATACAGGTAAGTCCTCAATTTACGACCACAACTGAGCCCAAAATTTCCACTGCGGAGACACCTGTTAAGTGAGTTTTGCTCCATTTTATGGCCTTTCTTGCCATAGTTGTTAAATTACTAATTAAATTAAATTAGTAACACGGTCATAAAGTGGGGACCGTTCCCTATTGACTTTGTTTGTCAGAAGGTCGCAAAAAGGGATTAAATAACCCCGAGACACTGCAACCATCCTAAATCCATGCCAGTTGCCAAGCCTCCAAATTCTGTTCAGGTGAACTCAACTATGCTGAAACGGTTGTGAGAAAATGGCCACAACTCACTTTTTTCAGGGCTGTTGTGACTTCCAACCATCGCTAAACGAACGGTTGTAAATTGAGGGCTATCTGTATCTCCCTTTATTTTATTTATTTTCTTAAAAGAAGCAAAACCCATAAATTCACATCTGGTCTGTTCACAATGCAAACAGAATCTTCCTTTGAGAATTCCTCTTCCTGGGAATTATCTTCTAGAGCAGTGTTTCTCAACCTTGGTAGCTTGAAGATGGGTGGACTTCAACTCCCAGAATCCCCCAGCCAGCGCTGCTGGCTGGGGGATTCTGGGAGTTGAAGTCCACCCATCTTCAAGCTTCCAAGGTTGAGAAACACTGTTCTAGAGCTAATTTTTTTATACTTTATATCCGTGATGGCGAACCTATGGCACGCGTGCCACAGCTGGCACATGTAGCATTATCGGTGGGCACATGAGCTCAGCTCTGACGCGCATGTTTCCACCTGATTTTCAGGCCTTCTGGGCCCACCAGAAGTAGGGAAACAGGCTGTTTCCTGCCTCCGGAGGGCCTCGGAGGGTGGTGGGGAAGGCCTGTTTTTCTCTCTCCCCAGGCTCCAGAGCCTTTCTAGGAGTCTGGGGAGGGCGAAAATGCCCTTCCTCACCCCCCCCCGGACGTCCTCTGGAGGCTGGAAACGGCCCATTTGCCAACTTCCGTTGGGACCAGACCGTTTTTTGCTCTCCCCAGGCTCCAGAGCCTTTCTAGGTGGGAAGTTGGCAAAAGGGCCATTTTCAGCCTCTGGAGGGCCTCTGGGGTGTGGGGAAGACCGTTTTCGCCCTCCCCAGACTCCTAGAAAGGCTCTGAAGCCTGGGGAGAGCAAAAAACTGGCCTTCTGGTCCCAACGGAAGTTGGCAAATGGGCCGTTTCCAGCCTCCAGAGGGCCTCCGGGGGGGTGAGGAAGGGCATTTTTGCCCTCCCCAGACTCCTAGAAAGGCTCTGGAGCCTGGGGAGAGAGAAAAACGGGCCTACCGGACCACTGCGTGCCACGAGCGGGGAAAGTGGGGGGGGGTCGTGTGCACATCCCCGGGTTGGGGCGCATAGAATTATGGGTGTGGGCAGGTGCACGTGCGACCCCCCCCCCACACTCCCCCCGCTCCTGGCACACGATGGCAAAAAGGTTAGCCATCACTGCTTTATATACTTAAACAGTAGCATCGAATCAAAATCACCTGAAGTATTAGTACCACTTTATAAATCCTTAGTAAGGCCACACCTGGAATATTGCATCCAGTTTTGGTCAGCACATTACAAAAAAGATGTTGTGACTTGGGGAAAAAGTGCAAAGAAGAGCAACCAAGATTCCAAATAGTAGGTGCCCCCACAGAGAAGGCTTTCCCCCTGGGGGCCGCCAGTCAACACTGTTTGGCCAACGGCTCTTCTAAAGACAGCCGTGAATCGACTCGCCCCAATAGTCAGTGATGGCACCAACTGACTATATCAGGACGCTGGAAACCACAGCCACTCGGTATTGGATGGGTTGAGCCTGAGTCTGTTTCTCCCCATCCAGATTTGCACAACCTCCAGGCACCGGGACATCACTTCAAGGGCATCATTGGGGTGGTCCAGAGTGGAGATGTACAGCTGAGTGTCATCAGCGTGCTGATGGTACTTCATCCCGAAACCACGGATGATCTCACCCAGTGGCTTTACATAAATGTTGAACAGAAGGGGCGAGAGGACCAACCCCTGTGGCACCCCACATATAAGGCACCTCGGGGTCGACCTTTGCCTCCCTGTTAACTCAGACTGCGACCGGTCGAAGAGAAAGGAGGAGAACATCTCCACCCCAGACCACCCCAATGATGCCCTCGAAGTGATGTCCCGGTGCCTGGAGGCCATACGGATCTGGATGGGGAGGAACAGACTCAACCCATCCAAGGCTCAACCCATCCAAGACCGAGTGATTGTGGTTTCCGACATCCCGTTGTAGTCAGTTGGCACCATCACTGACTATTGGGGGCGAGTTGTTGGCCCCCACGGATGGGGTTCGCAACTTGGGCGTCCTCCTGGACTCACGGCTGTCTTTAGAAGAGCATATGATGGCCGTGGCCGGGAGGACTTTTTATCAGGTTCGCCTGATTCACCAGTTGCGTCCCTTTCTGGATTGGGACTCGTTACGCACGGTCACTTATGCCCTTGTCACCTCACGCCTGGACTACTGCAATGCTCTCTACATGGGGCTCCCCTTGAGGAGCACCCGGAGGCTCCAACTGGTCCAGAATGCGGCCGCGCGGGTGGTGATGGGAGCGATGTGGTGCTCCCATGTGACCCCCCTTCTGCGCGAGCTGCACTGGCTCCCAGTGGTCTTCCGGGTGTGCTTCAAGATTTTGGTTACCACCTTTAGAGCGCTCCATGGCTCAGGACCAGGGTACTTATGAGACCGCCTTCTGCCACCAATAGCCTCTCACCGACCAGTTCGCTCCCATAGAGAGGGGCTCCTCAGGGTGCCGTCGGCCAAACAATGTCGACTGGCGGCCCCAAGGGGGGGAGCCTTCTCTGTGGGGGCACCTGCCATCTGGAACGAGCTCTCCCCGGAGATATGGAGGATCCAAGATTAATGCACTTTCCGCCGCGCCCTAAAAATGTTTTTATTCCAACAGGCTGGTCTGGCCTAACTCTCCCTTTTAAATTGGGTTTTAAATGTTTTACATAAATTGGATGTTTTTAAATTCGTTTTTGAGCCCAAATTATTTAATCTATTTTTAATAGTTTTTTAACTTTTGTATGTTATTTGAATTTTTATCTTGGCTGTTCACCGCCCTGAGTCCCCTGGGAGTAGGGCGGTATATAAATATGATAATAAATAAATAAATAAATAAATAAATAAATAAATAAATAAATAAATAAATAAACAAACCACCGCAACACAGTGCCCCCCACCCCCAACTCTTCCAACTGGTGCAGCAGGATACCATGGTCGATGGTATCAAAAGCCTCTGAGAGATCTAATAGGACCAGGACAGAGGAGCAACCCCTGTCCTGAGCCCTCCAGAGATCATCAACCAACGCGACCAATGCCGTTTCCGTGCTGTACCCAGGCCTGAAACCCGACTGGAATGGATCCAGATAAGCCATTTCATCCAGGTGCTGGGGAAGCTGTCGTGCAACCACACTCTCAACAACTTTTGCCAGCCTTCTGGAGCTAATTTTTTTTTTTTATATATAACTCCTTTCTAGATACGTAAGTAACCCAAGACTGCAGATGATAAAGTCTTAAAATCCAATTCACAGCAGCAACAGAGGGAGGGAGGGAAAGGAGGATGGTTGGTGGAAACATGCCCATCCAGCGTTTATCCACGCAATCAATAAAACAATGTTAAGCGACAGCCTGGAAAACAGGCTAAAATGAATTTCCTGTATGTGCTGTCAACTACTTTAATAGACTGACCCCAGGGGTATCTGCGGGGGTGGGGTTAAAAAGTCAAGAGGCTGGCAGAGACCCTGCCTCTTATTTTTTTTTTTACATATATGGCAATACACAGGAAGTCCTCGACGTACGACCGCGATGGAGCCCAACGTTTTTAGTGCTGAGCAAGACGGTTTTTCAATGAATCAAGCCCTGTTTTACAACCTTTCTTGCCACGGTTGTTAAGCGAATCGCTGTGGTTCTTCAGTTTAGTTTAACACGGTCGTTAAGCGAAGCTGGCTTCACATCGAGTTTGCGGGTCAGAAGCTTGCCAAACATGACCCCAAGGGACACTACAACTGTCATAAATATAAGCCGGTTGCCAAAGTGCCCAAATTTCGATCACAACATGGAGATGATGGAGATGCTAGAATGGTCGTGTTGTCGTCCACCAGCAGCCTATGGAGCTGGCAGCGGAGTCGGACAGTGAGGAGGCCAGTCCTGGAGTCAGGGGAAGGCCCGGATGAGGGCTCTGCATCGGAGGCAGAGATGG
This sequence comes from Pantherophis vulpinus, assembly GCA_037215915.1. Taxonomy (NCBI): domain Eukaryota; kingdom Metazoa; phylum Chordata; class Lepidosauria; order Squamata; family Colubridae; genus Pantherophis; species Pantherophis vulpinus. Next base: position 357,622,652 of record JAXLNS010000001.1, on the reverse strand, counting down.
GGCCGGGGCCATCTGGGAGTGATGCACGGACTCCGGAGCCTCCAGAGTCAGACAGCAGAGAGGCAGAGGGATAGGAGGAGCCTGTTCCTAGTGCACGCATGCGCAGAGCTGCCAGAAGGCAAGAGCAGCTAAAGCAAAAAGGACGACTTGGGAGTAAGGCCAGGAGATGATTGGCCCCTCCCATAAGGTTTAAAAGAGCAGCAAAGGCTCTTAGGCTTTTTGTAGGAAAGCAACATTGATAAAACTGTTTCCAGTCAGCATCTCTTGTTTCTGAACTTTGTGGGGCTTTGCCAAGAAAGGTCTTTGGCAGGGTGCCAAAGAAGATAAAGGTTTGTGATAAACTCGAAGGATTTTTTCTGAAGGACATTGTTGTGGCTCTGTTACCAGAGCCTGTGTTATCGTCAGGAGAGGACGCCGAGAGTGAAGGGGAGGAGTTGGCAAGGCCTCCCTCTCCAGGACCCTCCTCTCTGGCAATGCCTTCGGTGTCCGCCGAAGGGCAAGAGATAGGGTTAGGGCCAAGCACGTCCATGCAGCCACAGATGGACAGTGATGAGGGTAATGAGTCTTGGCTGGATCCACGCCAGCGTCGCAGAGATAAGCGCACGCAACAGAAGAAAGGGCATGCCCGAGATTAAGCTGAGTCACTGGACCACACCCCACAGGGTATAAAAGGGAGCGTGGTGGCCAGTCAAACCTTGTGATGAACAAAGCTGAAAGCTTCCATGCCATTCTGCATTGCCGGACTTTTGCTTTAAGACTTTGCTGGAGTATCTCTGGACTTGATTAGTTCCGTAATTATTGAGCTGCTTTCCTTTGATGTATCAGAAGTGGGGAGAAGTTATCTCTCCTCTTTGTAAATAATAAACTCTTGGCAGGCAGCCACTAGGTTGTTGCCAAGTTCCGTTATCATAAGGAAAAGGATTTTGCCGGCTGGTTTGGTCTTTAACTCTTGAACGTCTGTTGGTGTGCGTGCGTGTGGGACGGGGACAGAACAGACTTCTTTTGAAATTAATTTGGACTAAGCTGGGAATGAAGTAATTCTCAGCTGTTATAATAAAATAGGTTTGTTTAAAACTAATTGTGTCTTTTAATGACTAAGTGAGCCTAGGTCACAACAGGTCATAAGCGTGAAAAATGGTCGTAAGCAGAGGTGGGTTCTACTTACCTTTACTACCGGTTCGCATTGTGCCCACGCACTGTTCTGCGCATGCGCAGAAGCTTCTGTGCCTGCGCAAATCACTTATGATGACATCCGGGTAAGTGGGTGGAGCCTCCCACCAGTTTTACTACCGGTTCTATAGAACCGGTCCAAACTGGGGGCAACCCATCACTGGTCGTAAGTCCCTTTTTTTCAGTGCTGTTTTAACTTTGAACGGTCACTAAATGGATGGTTGAAAGTTGGGGTTTTATATACAGTTACCTGTATCTAAAAAAAAAGTGGGAGGGTGTTACACCTTTGGGGTGCTGCATCCCCACAATTTCGATCACGTGACCATGAGGATTCTGTAACAGTCATGTGACAAACAATCATAAATCACTTTTTTCAGTGCCATTTGTAACTTCGAATGGTCACTAAGTGAACGGTTGTAAATGGAGGACTACCTGTACGGTAAAAACACCTATTCCAGGTTTGCCTCTGCTCAGCCATGTCATCCAAATTGAAACAGCCTCTCTTATCCAAGTAAGTGTTGATTTTAAGCAGCCACATTAATAGGTTTTACTTGTCCCCAACCTGGCCTTTCAGGTCTTGCAATGGTACCCCCCATCACCATTCTGAGTTCCTTTCATCTTAGAATAGAATAGAATAGAATAGAATAGAATAGAATAGAATAGAATAGAATAGAATAGAATAGAATAGAATAGAATAGAATAGAATGGAATGGAATGGAATGGGACGGGACGGGACGGGACGGGACGGGACGGGACGGGACGGGACGGGACGGGACGGGACGGGACGGGACAGAATAGAATAGAATAGAATAGAATAGAATAGAATAGAATAGAATAGAATAGAATAGAATAGAATAGAATAACAGGGTTGGAAGAGACCTTGGAGGTCTTCTAGTCCAACCCCCTGACCAGGCAGGAAACCCTACACCACTTCAGACAAAGGGTTGTCCAATCTCTTCTTAAAATCCTCCAGTGATGAGGCAGCCACAACTTCTGGAGGCAAGTTGTTCCACTGATTAATTATTGTCAGGAAATTTCTCCTTTGTTCTAGGTTGCTTCTCTCCTTGATTAGTTTCCACCCATTGCTTCTTGTCCTGCCCTCAGGGGCTTTGGAGAATAGCTTGACTCCCTCTTCTTTGTGCAACCCCTGAGATATTGGAAGACTGCTATCATGTCTCCCCTAGTCCTTCTTTTGATTAAACTAGACAGACCCAGTTCCTGCAACCGTTCTTCGTAGGTTTTAGCCTCCAGTCCCCTCATCATCTTTCTTGCTCTTCTCTGCACTCTTTCCAGAGTCTCAACATCTTTTTTTACGTCGTGGCGACCAGAACTGAATGCAGGATTCCAAGTGTGGCCTTACCAGGGCATTATAAAGTGATATTAACACTTCATGTGATCTTGATTCTATCCCTTTGTTTATGCATCTTGCTGTGTTCCTCCACATCTTGCCAGTTCTCCGAACTACTCAAAATTTCCACTACCGGTTCTCCAAACTGCTTAAAATTTCCGCTACCGGTTCTCCAGAACCTGTCAGAACCTGCTGGATTTCACCCCTGGTTTGAGGGTGCCACAGAGAGCAGGGAGACAACCCAATCTCCAAAATCCCTGAGGGCAGGAGAATAAATGTTCCCATTTATTCGTACTCAGTTCTTATGTATATACTTATTGTACCTGTTTATACTTATATGTTTATATGTTATGTTCATACTTATACTTGTTTTCCCATACAACTAAACAAACAAACAAACAAACAAACAAACAAACAAATAAACAAGAAGAAACAGATGGAAGTTTATCACAGAGAGATCCAACATAGAAGTAAGAAGAAATTTCCTGACAGTGAGAACAATAAATCAGCGGAACGACTCGCCACCAGAAGTTGTGGGTGCTCCATAACTCAAGGTTTGAAAGAAGAGACTGGACAGCCACTTGTCTGCAATGGTGCAGGGCAGGGGTGAAATCCAGCAGGTTCTGGAGAACCGGTAGTGGAAATTTTAAGCAGTTCGGAGAACCGGTAGCGGAAATTTTGAGTAGTTCGGAGAACCGGCAAATACCACCTCTGGCTGGCCCCAGAGTGGGGTGGGAATGGAGATTTTGCAGTATCCTTCCCCTGCCACGCCCACCAAGCCACACCCACCAAGCCACGCCACGCCCACCAAGCCACGCCCACAGAACCGATAGTAAAAAAAAAATGGATTTCACCACTGGTGCAGGGTCTCCTGAATGAGCAGAGGGTTGGACTAGAAGGCCTCCAAGCTCCCTTCCAGCTCTGTTATTCTGTATTCCTTCCTTCCATCTTTCCTAGCATCAGAGCTTTCTCCAAAACTTTGGGTCTTCACCCCATTGTAGCATCATTTGGTCATCGGTGCCTCCATGGAGAACGCATTTTGATTGGTTTGGTGGCGACCCATCAAATGGTTTTATTGGCCGTCCATTGTCTTGTCAGGATCCTTCTCCAACATCAAAGTTATGTATTTTTCAAACATTTTTACACGATGGGAAGAAACTTCCCAATGACTCCCACTTGTATTTCATCCCCACTTACAGATGATGTGATATCATTCTACTTTTTAAAAATAGAGTAATGTAATAATAATAATAATAATAATAATTTTATTTCTATACCGCCCTTCTCCCGAAGGACTCAGGGCGGTGTACAGCCAATTTAAAAACACAAGACACAACAATGATTAAAAATTAAAATAATTAAATAGATTTGGCCGATTTAAAACCCCAAAAATTTAAAATACCCCAATTTAAAATTATTATGTTGATAGCCCTGCCTGGCGGAACAACAGGGTCTTCAGTGCGCAGCGAAACACCCGGAGGTCGGAGATCTTACGTATTTCCGGGGGCAGTTCATTCCACAGGGCTGGGGCTCCCACAGAGAAGGCCCTCCCCCTGGGTGTCGCCAGCCGACATAACTTGGCTGATGGCACCCTGAGGAGACCCTCTCTGTGGGAGCGGACTGGTCGGTGGGAGGCTATTGGTGGCAGAAGACGGTCTCGAAGGTACCCGGGTCCTATGCCATGGAGCGCTTTAAAGGTGGTAACCAACACCTTGAATCGCACCCGGAAGCCAGTGCAGCTCGCGCAGGAGGGGTGTCACGCGGGCACAACGAGTTGCGCCCATAACCACCCGCGCGGCCGCATTCTGGACCAGTTGGAGCCTCCGAGTGCTCTTCAAGGGGAGCCCCATGTAGAGAACATTACAATAGTCCAGCCGGGAGGTGACAAGGGCATGATGTAGTATATAGTAATATATAGTATAGTATAGTAAAAGCTCAGTAATGTTTAAAAAGGGAAGGAGACCGCATTATATAACCTGGGCAATTCCCACAGCGACCCATTTTTAAATTACTATTATTATATTTCTATTTTATTATACATGCAAACGCTTGGAAACCGGTTTCCTATTTATGACGGTGCCCTGGTCATTCCCTTTTGCAAAGTTAATGGGAAAGCCCGATTCACTTAACAACCGTGTTACTCGCTTAACCAACTGCAGTGATTCCCTTAACAACGGTGACAAGAAAGGTCATAAAATGAGACAAAACTCACTTGACAACCGTCTCTCTTTAGCCACACAAATGTTGAATTCCATTGTGGTCGTAATTCGAGGATCGTTATAATTTTTCTATTTAGCTGCCCTAAATAGATAATAGATAATAAATAGTAATAAATAGATAAATAGATAATAAATAGTGCCCTAGGTTGCCCCAAAGAAGAGGGAGTCAAACTATTCTCCAAAGCATTTGAGGGCAGGAGAAGAAGCAATGGGTGGAAACTAATCAAGGAGAGAAGCAACTTAGAACTAAGGAGAAATTTCCTGACAGTTAGAACAATTAACCAGTGGAACAACTTGCCACCAGAAGTTGTGAATGCTGCAACACTGGAAGTTTTTAAGAAGAGGCTGGATAACCATTTGTCTGAAGTGGTGTAGGGTTTCCTGCCTGGGCAGGGGGTTGGACTAGAAGACCTCTAAGGTCCCTTCCAACTCCGTTATTCTATTTCTATTTCTAGTTTTAATTGTCTCTTATCTTTTTTTAAAAACTTTTTATTATATTTTAAGCTGCTGTATCTCTGAAACGAGCAACATGAAAAAAAAATAATTTTTTTTTTAAATAAAATTTTATTATAGTTCAAAAAAACAAAACAAATGTATAATAGTTTTTCTACCACGGTGTAACATCACCAAAATATCCATATATATATACACCAATAATCAGAAAGTAAAAAGAGAAATTATTTACATATTCTTATATACAAATTTACATTTCCAATACTTATTGATTACCATAATTATACCAATTATACCATCATCTATAATTATAATCCAACATGAAAATTTCATCAACAAACAAATAAATAAATTCTGCTTTTTTATGTAAAAACCCAAAGGGGCATTTCATTAACCTGAGTTAGCCTGTTGCCCCAACCCAGCTAACGATTGATGTAGTTTCGTTTTACAGGATTTTTTCCCCCTCTCCTCATTTCTTTAAACGATGTTTATAAAACCAGTAAAAAGTCCCAGGGTCTTAACACATGTAAAAATTCCAAATTTGGACTTTTTTTTTTTTTCCTTCCTTCCTTCCTTCATAGTTCCTCTCTTCGGTTATATGAGAGCCACACTTTTTCTTTAAAATTAAAAAAGAAATAAAAATATGTTTGTTATTATTTTCAATTAGAGGATGTGTAGGAAGTTTGCAATAAATCCCAGCAAGGTCTGCATTTCATTTTGATCAGGAAAGATTAAAATGCTTGAATTCACACTGACATCCGCTTCGCATTACAGCGATATAAACGCAGAAGGGGTGGAAGTGGGGGGCACGGGGGGGGGGCACGCTTGGGCGAAGACTGATTTAAAGCGACAGCCCAACCCGAACAGCTCTGGAGCAAGAGAAAGAGGCGAGGCTGTGTGTTGCGTTTAAACAACAACTTAGGGCTCCGATAGGCCATAAAATCTGCCATCCCTCTTCCTCTTGATTCTGGCTGCCAATGTAAACCTTTTCTCTTTGAAACGGATCTTCGCCTTAATTATGTTTGCAAAATAGGCTTATCATCCTTGCAGAAAAGAGGCCTTGATGGTTAGTCTTATTTTGATTCGTTTTATTGGATTTTGGCACACTGCATTTTTGGGAATTTTATCCACTCCACCGTGGGATGTTGGAACAACTACACAGACACGGAGGAATTTTATACTCAGGGACTCCTCGACTTACAACAGTTCATTTAGTGACAAAGTTACAACGTCGCCGAAAGAAACGATTTATGACTGTTTTTTTCACACTTACGACCGTTGCAGTGTCACGTGATCAAAATTCGAACGCTTGGCAAGTAACTCACATTTATGACGGTTGCAGAGTCCGGGGGTCATGTGATCCCCTTTTGCGACCTTCTCACAAGCCAAGTCAATGAGGAAGCCAGATTCTGTTAGGAAATGGTTATTTGTCTAACTTGTTGATCAGGCAATATATAAACCAACAATGTATGTTTGCAGTCGGAAAGGTATTATATTGCTTTAAGACTGTATTGCATCATCCTGTATCCTGATTGGCTAAGCTCTCTGGCCAATGTACTTAAGGGAAGTCAGGATCATGGCTTGTGTGGATACTACACCATTTTGCCTGCTTATTTGCTGTAACTCTCTACCTGATCTCTCTGCATGATCACTGTTTGATCATAGCTACATGTTGCTTTCTACGATTTATTGAATGTTTTGATATTGAACTTGTTCCTATTTTGAAACTCAAGAAGAACTGTTTTATTGTGTATGACTACAACTGGTAAGAAGACTTTGTACTTGAAATATCCCTGGATTGATCTTTTAACTCTCGTCTTATCTGTGTATGACTTGGATTGTTTTTGGACTTTGCTTTACTTTTTCTAAAAGTAAAAGATTACAACAACTCAGTGTGTTTGTATGTTGACTGTGATTGTTCACAACCACTCCCAGTCGCTTTTCATGCGTTTACTCAAAGGGTACTCTGCTCAATAACCTACAACATGGGTTATGAGCCAAGAATATCCTTAACAGATTCACTTAACAATCGTGTGACTAACTTAACAACTGCAGTGATTCACTTAGCAACTGTGCAGTGGTGAAATCCAATTTTTTTTACTACTGGTTCTGTGGGCGTGGCTTGGTGGGCGTGGCAGGGGAAGGATACTGCAAAATCCCCATTCCCTCCCCACTCCTGGGGGAAGGATATTGCAGAATCTCCATTCCCACCCCACTCTCGGGCCAGCCAGAGGTGGTATTTGCCGGTTCTCTGAACTACTCAAAATTTCTGCTACCGGTTCTCCAGAACCTGTCAGAACCTGCTGGGTTTCACCCCCCGCAACTATGGCAAGAAAAGTCGTAAAATTAAGTAAAAAACTCACTTAACGTATGTTTCACTTAGCAGCATAAATTTTGGGCTCAATTGTGGTCGTAACCTGAGGCCTACCTGTAATCGCAAGGCACTGGGAATTGAGATCCGGTAGTCCTCGACTTACGACTGGTGGCTTAGCGACTGTTCAAAGTTATGACTTACCTGAAAAAAGGGGATTTAGAATCTGGATTCAAACCCTGACAGTTCACCCCCATTCCCTGTAGTCACGTAACCGCATTTTGGGTGCTCAACAACACTTGTTCACAGCATCCTGGAGTCACGACTGCTTTTTATGATGGTTTGCCAAAAAACAGCATTTCCTTCTCGTTTTCGGTAAAACTTCACCGTAGCAAACAATGGACTCGCTTAATGACGATGGTGTTTGCTTAATGGCTATGAGTAGTCCTTGTGGTTACGGCCACAATTGAGCCCAAAATTTCTGTTGCTATGTGAGATGTTTGTTAAGTGAGATTTGCCCCCTTTTATGACTTTTCGTGCCACAGTTCTTAAGTGAATCACTGCAGTTGTTAAATTAGTAACATGGTTGTTAAGTGAATCTGGCTCCCGCATTGACTTTGCTGGTCAGAAGTTCGCAAAACAGGATCATGTGATCCCGGGACTCTGCAACCATCATAAATATGAGTCAGTTGTCAAGCATCTGAATTTTGATCATCGGACCATGGTGGAGGTTCTGCTGTAGATGTAAGTGGGGAAAAACGGTCGTAAGTAATATTTTTCAGTGCTGTTATAACTTTGAATGGTCATAAAGTGGTCGTATGTCGAGGACTAGCTGTAGTAATGAAAGCTTCCTTGGGGGGGAAGGGAGACTTTGGGGAGACTCCTCCCTCACTCTTATCCTCAAAGCTAGTGTGGGATAGTGGGGAAGGATTAGCGTTGTGGTCCGCCAGCAGCCTACAGAGCTGGTAGCGGAGTCAGACAGCGATGAGGCTGAGGAAGAACAGGGGCCAGTCCTGGAGTCTGGGGAAGGCCCGGATGAGGGCTCTGTGTAGGAGGGCCATCAAGGAGTGAGATGCGGACTCCGGAGCCTCCAGAGGCTGACAGTAGAGAGGCAGAGGAACAGGAGGAGCCTGTTCCTAGTGCACGCATGAGAAGAGCTGCCAAAATACAAACAGCAAAGAGGACGACTCAGGAGTAAGGCCAAGAGATGATTGGCCCATCCCATAAGGCTTAAAAGACCAGCAACCGCTCTTGGCTTCTTTGTCGGAAAACAACATTGATAGATTTGTTTCTTGTCTTGCTGCACTTATCTCTCGTCGGCGTCTTCTGCTTCTGAACTTTTGCCAAGAGAAGCCTTTGGCAGTTTGCCTAATTATACCAAGGTTGGTGATTAGACTCGAAGAATTTGCGTTAAGAAGAATTTGTTTTGATTTAGTTTGGACTACACTGAGAATGAGTTCATTCTCAGCTGTTCTAATAAAGTCTGTTTGTTTTGGAAAGGTTCGCGTCGACTACTTGGGCCTGAGTCACAACAGTTAGACCCAGTTCTTTTGTCAAAATGACAGAAGCAGTTGTGTATCTCTTGTGTTATAAGGGTTAGGATTGTGCAATCTGTATTTTTCAATCGAAGTAGAGAATATATATATATCTCTTGCTTGAGCAAGAGATCCCGTCCCATTTCAAGCAAACGACTGTCCAGTCTCTTCCAGTTTGCATCACACAACCTGCTTTGTGAAGCAAGACCTGTTGTTAGATCCCAGCCAGCCAGTGACTCAGAACTGAATCAATTAAGACAAACATTTTAATCAGCTAAAAGGATTTTTTTTTTAAAAAAAAAAGGGGGTGTGGGTGTAATTTATTTGAAATTATCCTGGGTGACTTTTACAAACCAAGGAACATTGGACTGCCTTTGCTTATCCTGGCTCTTTGGCTCCAACAAACACCCTATTTAAAAAAAAATATATTTTTGTCTTTGTATCCTTGAATTTATTTCTCGTATTTACAGGCGGCATTTTCGAATAGAATAGAATAACAGAGTTGGAAGGGACCTCGGAGGTCTTCTAGTCCAACCCCCTGCTTAGGCAGGAAACGCTACACCACTTCAGACAAATGGTTTTTCCAATCTCTTCTTGAAAACGTCCAGTGTTGGAGCAGTCACAACTTCTGGTGGCAAATCGTTCCACTGGTTAATTGTTGTCACAGTCAGGAAATTTCTCCTTAGTTCTAGCTTGCTTCTCTCCTTGATTAGTTTTCACCCGTTGCTTCTTGTCCTGCCCTCAGATGCTTTGGAGAATAGCAGCCCCTGAGATATTGGAAGACTGTTATCATGTCTTCCCTAATCCTTCTTTTCATTAAACTAGACGTATCCAGTTCCTGCGACCGTTCTTCTTATGTTTTAGCCTCCAGTCCCCTAATCATCTTTGTTGCTCGGAGAGAGTTATGAACAGCGCTTCTCAAAACATTCAGGGAGTCCTCGACGTACGACCACAATTGAGCCCCACATTTCTGCTGCTAAGTGAGACAGTAGTTAAGTCATTTTGGTCTCAATTTAGGAACTTTCTTGCTATGGTTGTTAAATGAATCACTGCTGTTGTTAACTTAGTAACACGGATGTTAAGTGAATCTGGCTTCCCCATTGACTTTGCTTGTCAGAAGGTCGCAAACACGATCCCAGAACACTGCAACTGTCATAAATATATTCATAACTCCGAATGTAGCCCCACCCCAGCTCCTCAAACGGAGGTTTCAGAGGCTGAAAAAAAGCATCAGAAACGAAGCTTCAGAAAAAAAAGCTTCCAAACAGATCTTCAGAAAAGAAATATAGGGATGTTTAAGAATTGAAAATAAGACTCAGAAATAAGAAGTTTAATATATGAAATTATAGTAGTTGGAACATTTGGGTTAAGATATATATTTAATTGGTTTCTACTAATACATTGAATTGTATTATTTGGAATAGTTGATAAAAGAATCATTTGTGATTAGAATAAGGGAATTTAAGGAAATAATTGGGGATTGTACTACGGTATGTGAATTTAAATTTAGGGGTTCAAATTTTAAGGAGGGAAAAGAAAAATTGAATTATATCAGGATGAGAAGTTAAGATGAAGGGTAATATTGGTCTCTTAAAATTAGAGAGAATAAATGCTATGATAAAAATTGAACAGATAAAGTTGTGTTAAAGATGAACAAAAATCTGTACAAATTTAAGACCGGGCCAATGTTCTGTTCAGAAAAGATATATTGTATGTTTATTTGTGTGTTTAAAAGATAAAAAAAACTTTAGAAAAAAAAGAAAAGAAAAGAAGCCCCCAAACAGCTTCAGAAAAAAAGCTTCCAAACAGAGCTTCAGAGGCTTTTTTTCTGAAGCTGTTTCAGAGGCTTTCAGAGGCAGAAAAAGAAGTTTTTTCTGAAACAGAGTTTCAGAAGTTTCAGAGGTAGAAAAAAAAGCAAAAAAAAGCAAGGCACAGAGCTCACAACCAAGGAACCTGTTGCTAAAATTCACCTCTGGGAACAGCTGATTGGGAGTATTCCGGCAGGCCGATCCATCTACCAATCAGCTTTTTTCTTATTTTCCTCCCCAAAAACTAAGGTGTGTCTTATACTCCGAAAAATACGGTATGTGAAACCCATCTCTGGGTTAGCTGTAACTTCAAACGGTCGCTAAGCGATCAGCTGAGAATCTCACACAAATGCATACAGATTTAACAGAAGCAAATATGTCCCCGAAAAATCAGCTGGTTTCCTTCTCTCGTTTTGCCTCATAGATATACCGGTAGGTAGTCCTCGACTTAAAAAAATTTATTTAGTGACCATTCACAGTTACAATGGCACTGAAAAAAGTGATTTATGACGTCACAGCATCCCCATGGTCAGATGATTAAAATCTGGACGCTTGGCAGGTGATTCATATTTATGACGGTTGCTGTGTCCCGGGGTCACGTGATTCCCTTTTGCGACCTTCTGACAAGCTAAGTCAATGGGGAAGCAGGATTCACTTAACAACCGTGTTCCTAACTTAACAACTGCAGTTATTCACTTCACAACGGCGGCAGGAAAGGTTGTAAAATGGGGTAAAACATCTGTTTCACTTAGGAACAGAAAATTTGGGTTCAGTTGTGGTCGTAAGTCGAGGACTACCTGTACTGTACCTTCAGCCACCATTAAACTCAGGAGTAGATATGATATTGATCTTCTGAAATATTTTCTCCTTTTTCTCCGCCGCCAATCCTAAACCAGGCTAGACCATTTTCAAAAATCAACACGAACTTCAACTCCCAGAATTCCACAGCCTGCTGCTGCCTGGGGGATTCTGGGAGTTGAAGTCCACACATCTGAAAGCTGCTGAAGTCGAGAAATAGAATTAGATGAAGCCCCAAAATCCAAATATATTGAAAACTGTTTTCTGACTTCACCAAAGTGAAGCAAATCAATGTCATAAATAAATAAAAATAAATTAAATTAAATAAAAGTTAGAAGGGGGAAGTCTCCCTCATTCACCCCTTCCTCCATTTTCCTCTTCCTCTTCTTCAGTTCCTAGGAAGCCAGTAAAAAAAAAAAAAAAAATCACACAAATAGCTTATTTTCTTCTCTGTAACACAAAATCACTTGTACAGTCAATTTATGTTTCTGAAGAAAATTTAGGCCCAGCAATTTATGATCGGGGCGCCCTCTTCTGGCCGAGCCTGCTAAATCATTTTAAACTGGAATGGCTAAGGAATAATTCACACTATTATTATTATTACTGTTTTTTTTTTTTTAATAATTTTTATTCAGCATTTACCTCTTTAACATCTTTGTTACATTTTAACAGCTTTCCACTACCAGCATCTTTGATAATATCTATTTTGTCTTTTGACCAACTATATACACATACATTTTATATAATACTTACTAATTCATATATTTACTACAATATATACCTATCTATTACACATTGAGTATTTCGTTCATCTATAATATCTTCTCTTACATTTATACATTGATTTTAGATTCTTTCTCCAGCCAGGTATACCATCTATTGCATGTTTCGTAATAAATCGTTTCCTCTCGGGCTTTAAGTTTCATTGTTAATTTATCTGCTTCTGCACATTCTAGCACCTTCTTAATAATCATCATATTTGATGGAGTGAATCGTTATTATTGCTGTTGTTTATTTATCTGTTAAATTTATTTGCTTCCTCTCTCTCTGTGGGGACACCCTACGCGGCTTCCAATAATAAAAATGGATAAATGAAACGAAGTGGAGACATAAGCCATGGAGCGCTTTAAAGGTGGTCACCAACACCTTGAAGCGCACCCGGAAGACCACCGGGAGCCAGTGCAGCTCACGCAGGAGGGGGGTCACATGGGAGCGCCCCGTCGCTCCCATAACCACCCGTGCGGCCGCATTCTGGACCAGCTGGAGCCTCCGAGTGCTCCTCAAGGGGAGCCCCATGTAAAGAGCATTGTAGTAGTCCAGGCAGGAAGTGACGAGGGCATGAGTGACCGTATTTAACGAGTCCCGATCCAGAAAGGGACGCAACTGGCGAATCAGGCGAACCTGATAAAACGCCTTATTCTATTATAATAGAATACTAGAATACTAGAATACTAGAATAATAGAGTTGGAAGGAACCTTGGAGGTCTTCTAGTCCAACCCCCTGCTCAGGCAGGAAACCCTACACCACTTCAGACAAATGGTTATCCAACATCTTTTTAAAAACTTCCATTGTTGGAGCAATCTTGGGCTCCATTGTGGTCGTACCTCAAGGACTGCCTGCAACAGAATGGGAAGGGACCTCCAACCTTCCTCAAGCAGGAGACTCTATACCAGAGCTAGGGAAAGTCCTATTTGGTGGGTTGGAAAGTGCTTCGCTCAGGTGAGACAGGTGTACCATTTGAGACTCTACCTGGTAGCCCTGGCAAGAATGATTTGGAAATACAGGTAGTCCTCAATTTACAATCAATCGTTTAGCAACTGATCCAAGTTATGACAGATCTTTTCAAAAGCTCCTGACGACCCAGTTTCGAAGTTCTGGAAAAACCATTGCAGTGCTTCACTTACCAACTGTGGCCAGAAAAGTCGTAAAATGGGGTAAAACTCACTTATACATTGCTTAGCCGTGGAAATTTTGGGCTCAGTTATGGTCATAACTCAAGGACTAATCTCTCTCTTTCTTCCAAATTACTCTGGCTAGACACCCTACCTCTTTGGCTCAGCTCATCTACGGCTGATCTATCCATCTGATCGCTAAGAGTAGACACTGATGTGATTGGATGTCATCAATTAATTAATTTGTCAGTAAGTAAACCCCATCCTGTGTTTGCTTTGGCTTCATCCAGAATTGGCAGGTGAACTGTAAATGATTATGTCTGAAAAATATGTCGTGCCGAAGAGAAAAAGAATAATGCTGGCTGTCTTTGCCCTAAAGTCAATCACTTTTGATTAGTTGTACCTTTTCCAAGTTGGCCATTCAACCAGCTTGCAAAAAGAAAGCACAGAATCAATCAATCAATCAATCAATCAATCAATGCTCTCTACATGGGGCTCCCCTTGGGGTGCACCCGGAGGCTCCAGCTGGTCCAGAATGCAGCCGCACGGGGGATTATGGGAGCGACGGGGTGCTCCCATGTGACACCTCTCCTGCGCGAGCTGCACTGGCTCCCGGTGGTCTTCCGGGTGCGCTTCAAGGTGTTGGTGACCACCTTTAAAGCGCTCCATTGCTTAGGGCCGGGGTGTCTACGAGACCGCCTTCTGCCGCAAATAGCCTCCCACCGGCCAGTACGCTCGCACAGAGAGGGCCTCCTCAGGATGCCGTCCACCAGACAATGTCAGCTGGCGACCCCCAGGGGGAGAGCCTTCTCTGTGGCGGCACCCACCCTCTGGAACAACCTACCCCTAGAGATACACACGATACCAGACCTCCGGACTTTTCGTCGGGCCCTGAAAACTCATTTATTTCACCTAGCCAGGCTGGCTTGATCCCATCCGTTTCGGTTTTAATTTGAAATTGGTTTTAATTGGGTTGTTTTAAATTGTGGGCCGAAATTATTTAATTACCTTTTAAATTGTTTTTTAAATTTTGTATGCTCTGTTTTATCTCGGCTGTTCACCGCCCTGAGTCCTGCTGGAGAAGGGCGGTATACAAATAAAATAAAATCAAATAAATATAAATAAATAAATCAGAATAGAGCTGGAAGGGACCTTGGTGGTCTTCTAGTCCAGCCCCCTGCTGAAGCAGGAGACCTATACCCATGATGGTGAACCTATGGCACGCATGCCACAGGTGGCATGCGGAGTCATATCGGTGGGCATGCAAGCACTGCCATAGTTCAACTCCGGCGTGCGCAAGCTGATTTTCAGGTCTTTCGGTCCCACTGGACGTCAGGAAACAGGCTGTTTCCGGCCTCCGAGGGGTTGGGGAAGGCCTGTTTTTCGCTCTCACCAGGCTCCTAGAAAGGCTCTGGAGCCTGGGGAGAACGAAAAACGGGCCTACCAGGCCCACTGTGCCATTGCGTGCCAAAAGCAGGGGGAGCATAGGGGGGAGCCTCGCACGCTCATGCACGGGGGTTGCACACGCATGCGTGGGGGGTGGGGCGCATTGAATTATGGGTGTGGGCACGCGTACGCGCGGTCCCCCCATGGTCCCCCCACTTTTGGCATGTGATGGCAAAAAGGTTCGACATCACTGCCCTATACCCATTTCAGACAAGTGACTGTCCAGTCTCTTCTTAAAAACCTCCATGATTTCTGGTGGCAAGCTGTTCCGCTGATTAATTGTTCTCACTGTTTCTCCTTAATTCCAGGTTGCTTCTCTCCTTCATCAGTTTCCATCTGTTGTTTCTTGTCTTGCCTTTTGGTGTTTGGGAAAATAAACTGACCCCCTCCTCTTTGGGGAAGCCTCTCAAATAACTGCTATCATGTCCCGCCCTTCCCTAGTCCTTCTTTTCTCTAGACTCGCCAAACTCAAATCGTGTAACTGTTCTTAGTCTCCAGGCCAGTAGTGGGTTTCAAATTTTTTTACTACCGGTTCTGTGGGCGTGGCTTAGTGGGCATGGCTGGGGAAGGATACTGTAAAATCTCCATTCCCACCCCACTCCAGGGGAAGGTTACTGCAGAATCCCCGTTTCCTCCCGATCAGCTGGGACTTGGGAGGCAGAGAATAGATGGGGACGGGGCCAGTCAGCATTTTTACTACCGGTTCTCCAAACTACTCAAAATTTCCGCTATCTGTACTAATATTCACGTAATTTTGATTCTGTGCCTCTGTTTATACAACCAAGAATTGTATTGGCTTTTTTTGGCTGCTGCCTCACACTGCTGGCTCATGTTTAAGTGATCGTCGACTTAGACACCAAGGTCGCTCATGCAGCTACTGTTTTTGAGCCAAGTTATAATCCTAGAGCTAAAAGGGACCTTGTAGGTCTTCTAATCCAACCCCCTGACCAAGGCAGGAGGCCTTATAGCCATGATGGCGAACCTGTAGCACGCATGCCACAGGTGGCATGTGGAGCCATATTGGTGGGCATGCGAGCTCAGCTTTGGCGTGCATGTGTGCGCCGGCCAGCTGATTTTTGGGCTTTTTGGGCCCACCGGAAGTCAGGAAAAAGGCTGTTTCCGGCCTCCGGGCGAGTGGGGAAGGCCATTTTTGCCCTCCCCAGCCTCCTAGGAAGGCTCTGGAGCCTGGGGAGAGCGAAAAACAGGCCTACCTTGCCATCGCATGCCAAAAGTGAGGAGGGTCGCATATGCATGCGCGGGGGGCGGGGCGCATAGAATTATGGGTGTGGGCACACACGCGAGCCCCCCGACTTTTGGCACGTGATGGCAAAATGTTCGCCATCACTGCCTTACAGCATCTGGTTGTCCAATCAATGAACCAACCCACTTTCGCCTTCTTTGAAGGCAGAAAATGGTCTTCTTGACTGCAGCTGTTCCGGGTGGCAGCCATTTTGTTTATTTGTTTGTTTGTTTGTTTTTATTGGAATTTGTCAAAGAAAAACGAGAACCAGAATAAGAGAATAAAAACACAATGACAGGGACAATAGGCACATTAGTGCACTTTTTTTTTTGGTCAAGGTTTTTTGTTTTTTTTTAGACAGACACACATACAAACATTTTCTTTGAACAGAGTATTTTGCCGGTTCACAAATTTAGACAGTGTTTAGTCATTTCAATGAAATTTACAATTTCTATATTTCCTTTTTGCCATATTTACTTCTCATCTATTTCTTTAAGAACCAATATTACCCTTCATTCTCATCTCTAATCTTAATCAAATTCAGTCTTTCCCTTCTATTCTATATTATACCCCTTCCCATTGTCATCTATTTTGATATCTATCCTCACATTAGTTAGTTATGTAGTGTTACAATAGTTTAATTCTTATAATGATAATAAATCCGCTTATAACATACATTTCCTTTGATAATACAAATCCAACATTTTAGTATAAAATGTTAGTTATATAACTGTCTTTTTACACATCAATTAATTATAGCCATTTCTGCTTTCAACATAATATACAATTGGAAGTATTTCAATTATTAGAATTAATCATTTCTACTTTCATCACATTATGAAATTAAAAATATTTCCACCATTACGGTTTCCCTAGTTAAATTTAAAAATGTTCTAGCTGTTATTCATGTTAGTGCACTTATGCACGCCCCCTCTCTACTGATCACTAAAGTATGAAGTAAGGTCCAAGGAAGTCAGGAATTTTTGCTACCGGTTCTCCGAACCAGGGGTGGGTTCTAAATTTTTTTGCTACCTGTTCTGTGGGCGTGGCTTATTTTGTGGGTGTGGCTTGATGGTCATGTGACAATTATTTAGGATTTAGCAGAGGTACTGGTCTACCAGGCTTTTAACTGCTTGCAGAGCTGTACCGGTCTACCCATTTATTTTTGCAGGCACTGGTCTACTCATGTATTTTTGCAGGCAGGTCTACCCATTTATTTTTGCAGGCACCGGTCTACTCATGTATTTTTGCAGGCACTGGTCTACCCATTTATTTTTGCAGGCACCGGTCTACTCATTTGTTTTTGGAGGCACCGGTCTACCACCAAACTGTCTTTTACCACTGATCAGCTGTAGGGCGGCCCTTTGAAGCCCCACGGCAAGAGTTTAAACAGTTTTTTTCCCTCTAGTCATCAGCTGGGACTCAGGAGGCAGCAATAGATTGGGGGTGGGGCCAAATAAAAGCTAAGAATAATGCGGGGTGGGCTGGGGGGGTGGCGGGGGCAGAACTGGTTCGGTGATGTCATATCATCCCCGCTACTGGCTGGGCGGAACCGGGCCAAACCAGGAGGAACCCACCACTGCTCCGGACCACCCGCCTCCATCGCTACCGGATCGGGCGATCCGGTCTGAACCGGAAGCATTTCACCCCTGTTCCTGGGGCATTCTGGGAAAGTAGACTTGCAGAGAGCCTGAAGCCAAATGTTTAGCCTCAGCTCTAATTTTTTTGTTTACATGAAGCAAGATGATTGAGAGACAAAAGGTTGAAAAATCTCCTTGGTGTGATAAAATGGGGCTGAGTGAAAGATACAGTTAACAAACAGATTTATTGCTGGCGATAAAAATAGGAAGGGTTAAGGGCATGGAAGTAAAACAGTGGCACATGTTTATATGATTAGAAGCCTCCAAGGAAACAGCGAAGAATACACCAATCTTTTCCTCTCAACGGAAAATAACAAAAAAACAGGTATTTCATTTAGGGACTGTTCAAAGTTACAACAGTACTGAAAAAAGTGACCGGTGACCATTTTCCACACTTATGACCACTTGGTCACATGATCAAAATTCAGACACTTGGCATCTTTAACGACTTCAGGGATTCGCTTAACAAACGTGGCACGAAAAGTTGTAAAATGAGGCAGAACTCGCAGTCTGTGCAACTGAATGGAGCTGAGTTTTTACTGGCCGGATGCCCTTCCTGTCACCAATGCGGAGTTATATTCAGCAGATATATTCTCAAGGTGCCCAGCGCGAGAAATATCTGCCTCTACCTAGGATGGAACTCACAGCCTCCTAATTGTGAGGCAAGAGCTCTACCTCTAGGCCACCGCACCACTCTCATCACTGGAACGCCATCGGCATTGACAAAATCACCACCAGTCAATTGCAAAAGGCAGCTTTACTCAGAACAGCTGATATCTTACAATGATACCTCTAATGCAGTGGTGAAATCTAAAATTTGTTACTACTGGTTCTGTGGGCGTGGCGTAGTAGGGGATGGTAATGTGACTGGGTGGGCGTGGCCATTCCCCCCCCTTTTAAAATCATTTTTTCTACAACCTCTTCAGCGAAGAGGTTGTAAAAAAATGCTTTCAAAAGGCTCTGACAATTTCAGCTGAGTTGCCTGATCGGCAGAGGCTTTTTTTCTTTTAAAAGCCTCTGCCGATCAGGCAACTCAGCTTGGATCGTCAGAGGCATTTAAAAGAAAAAAAGCCTCTGCCGATTAGGCAACTCAGCTTGGATCGTCAGAGGCATTTAAAAGAAAAAAAGCCTCTGCCGATCAGGCAACTCAGCTTGGATCGTCAGAGGCATTTAAAAGAAAAAAAACCTCTGCCGATCAGGCAACTCAGCTTGGATCGTCAGAGGCATTTAAAAGAAAAAAAACCTCTGCCAATCAGGCAACTCAGCTTGGATCGTCAGAGGCATTTAAAAGAAAAAAAACCTCTGCCGATCAGGCAACTCAGCTTGGATCGTCAGAGGCATTTAAAAGAAAAAAAGCCTCTGCCGATCAGGCAACTCAGCTTGGATCGTCAGAGGCATTTAAAAGAAAAAAAGCCTCTGCTGATCAGGCAACTCAGCTGGGATCATCAGCTGATGATCCCTTTGACGATCCCAGCTGAGCCGCGTGATCATCAGAGGCTTTTTTTTTTTTACTTTTAAAAGCATTTTTTCGGTCAAAGAAGTTGTAGAAAAATGCTTTTAAAAATTAAAAGAAAAAGCCTCTGATGATTGTGCGGCTCAGCTGGGTGTGGGGGGGGGGCAGGAATTTTTGCTACCGGTTCTCTGAACCACCCGCCTCCATCGCTACCGAATCGGGCGATCCAGTCCGAACCGGGAGCATTTCACCCCTGCTCTAATGCTATCAAACAACCACAAGTGCCTATCCCAGGCCCTTGGGAACGCATTTATCAGCAAATAAAAAACACCAAATCCAGCCTAAACATCTGGTTGACTGTGTAACCAACCATAAAAATAACAATAAGCCAAATTCTGTGAGGTTGCAGTAGACACACACACACAAAAACCCTACCTGATTACTTTTACCACCTTATTAATATCACTTTTAGTGATTTATCGTCCATGTTTAACTTCTTTTGGTAGGACTGATTTTTAATTTTAACAACACATTTCATTCGATTCGAACTCAAGAGCTCAACAGTAAAGCGAAAGCAGTTTTTTAAACCTAGAAGTTGGAGTCTCCAGTCTTGAAATTCATTTTTCCCATGAATGCACTACAGAGCGAGAAGGTGTTTCTCGGTATTTTCAGATTAACAGAGTTGGAAGGAACCTTGTAGATCACAAGGTTTTTCCCACAACAGCCCTGGAAAGTGAGTTGGGCTGAGAGAGAGTGACTGGCTCAAAGTCTCCCAGACAGTTTCCAAGCTAAGGCTGGGCTAGAACTCACTGTCTCCTGGTGATTGACCCAAAGTCACCCAGTTGGCTTTCATGCCTAAGGCAGGACTAGAACTCACTGTCTCCTGGTGATTGACCCAAAGTCACTCAGCTGGCTCTCATGCCTAAGGCAGGACTAGAACTCACTGTCCCTGATGATTGACCCAAAGTCACTCAGCTGGCTCTCATGCCTAAGGCAGGACTAGAACTCACTGTCCCTGATGATTGACCCAAAGTCACTTAGTTGGCTCTCATGACTAAGGTGGGACTAGAACTCACTGTCCCTGGTGATTGACCCAAAGTCACCCAGTTGGCTTTCATGCCTAAGGCAGGACTAGAACTCACTGTCTCCTGGTGATTGACCCAAAGTCACCCAGCTGGCTCTCATGCCTAAGGTGGGACTAGAACTCACTGTCTCCTGGTGATTGACCCAAAGTCACCCAGTTGGCTTTCATGCCTAAGGTGGGACTAGAACTCACTGTCTCCTGGTGATTGACCCAAAGTCACCCAGCTGGCTCTCATGCCTAAGGTGGGACTAGAACTCACTGTCTCCTGGTGATTGACCCAAAGTCACCCAGCTGGCTCTCATGCCTAAGGTGGGACTAGAACTCACTGTCTCCTGGTGATTGACCCAAAGTCACCCAGTTGGCTTTCATGTCTAAGGCAGGACTAGAACTCACTATCTCCTGGTGATTGACCCAAAGTCACCCAGCTGGCTCTCATGCCTAAGGTGGGACTAGAACTCACTGTCTCCTGGTGATTGACCCAAAGTCACCCAGTTGGCTTTCATGTCTAAGGCAGGACTAGAACTCACTATCTCCTGGTGATTGACCCAAAGTCACCCAGTTGGCTTTCATGCCTAAGGCGGGACTAGAACTCACTGTCCCCTGGTGATTGACCCAAAGTCACCCAGTTGGCTTTCATGCCTAAGGCGGGACTAGAACTCACTATCTCCTGGTGATTGACCCAAAGTCACTCAGCTGCTCTCATGTCTAAGGCAGGACTAGAACTCACTATCTCCTGGTGATTGACCCAAAGTCACCCAGCTGGCTTTCATGCCTAAGGCGGGACTAGAACTCACTATCTCCTGGTGATTGACCCAAAGTCACTCAGCTGCTCTCATGTCTAAGGCAGGACTAGAACTCACTATCTCCTGGTGATTGACCCAAAGTCACTCAGCTGCTCTCATGTCTAAGGCAGGACTAGAACTCACTGTCTCCTGGTGATTGACCCAAAGTCACTCAGCTGCTCTCACGCCTAAGGCGGGACTAGAACTCACTGTCTCCTGGTGATTGACCCAAAGTCACCCAGCTGGCTCTCATGTCTAAGGCAGGACTAGAACTCACTATCTCCTGGTGATTGACCCAAAGTCACTCAGCTGCTCTCATGTCTAAGGCAGGACTAGAACTCACTATCTCCTGGTGATTGACCCAAAGTCACCCAGCTGGCTCTCATGTCTAAGGCAGGACTAGAACTCACTGTCTCCTGGTGATTGACCCAAAGTCACTCAGCTGCTCTCATGTCTAAGGCAGGACTAGAACTCACTATCTCCTGGTGATTGACCCAAAGTCACCCAGTTGGCTTTCATGCCTAAGGTGGGACTAGAACTCACTGTCTCCTGGTGATTGACCCAAAGTCACCCAGTTGGCTTTCATGCCTAAGGTGGGACTAGAACTCACTATCTCCTGGTGATTGACCCAAAGTCACTCAGCTGCTCTCATGTCTAAGGCAGGACTAGAACTCACTATCTCCTGGTGATTGACCCAAAGTCACCCAGCTGGCTCTCATGTCTAAGGCAGGACTAGAACTCACTGTCTCCTGGTGATTGACCCAAAGTCACTCAGCTGCTCTCATGTCTAAGGCAGGACTAGAACTCACTATCTCCTGGTGATTGACCCAAAGTCACTCAGCTGGCTCTCATGCCTAAGGCGGGACTAGAACTCACTATCTCCTGGTGATTGACCCAAAGTCACCCAGCTGGCTCTCATGCCTAAGGTGGGACTAGAACTCACTGTCTCCTGTTGATTGACCCAAAGTCACCCAGTTGGCTTTCATGCCTAAGGTGGGACTAGAACTCACTGTCTCCTGGTGATTGACCCAAAGTCACCCAGTTGGCTTTCATGTCTAAGGCAGGACTAGAACTCACTGTCTCCTGGTGATTGACCCAAAGTCACTCAGCTGCTCTCATGCCTAAGGCAGGACTAGAACTCACTGTCCCTGGTGATTGACCCAAAGTCACTCAGCTGCTCTCACGCCTAAGGTGGGACTAGAACTCACTGTCCCTGTTGATTGACCCAAAGTCACCCAGTTGGCTCTCATGCCTAAGGCAGGACTAGAACTCACTGTCCCTGGTGATTGACCCAAAATCACCCAGCTGGCTCTCATGCCTAAGGTGGGACTAGAACTCACTGTCCCTGTTGATTGACCCAAAGTCACCCAGTTGGCTCTCATGCCTAAGGCGGGACTAGAACTCACTGTCTCCTGGTGATTGACCCAAAGTCACCCAGTTGGCTTTTATGTCTAAGGCAGGACTAGAACTCACTATCTCCTGGTGATTGACCCAAAGTCACCCAGCTGGCTCTCATGCCTAAGGTGGGACTAGAACTCACTGTCTCCTGTTGATTGACCCAAAGTCACCCAGTTGGCTTTCATGCCTAAAGTGGGACTAGAACTCACTGTCTCCTGGTGATTGACCCAAAGTCACCCAGTTGGCTTTCATGTCTAAGGCAGGACTAGAACTCACTATCTCCTGGTGATTGACCCAAAGTCACCCAGCTGGCTCTCATGCCTAAGGTGGGACTAGAACTCACTGTCTCCTGGTGATTGACCCAAAGTCACCCAGTTGGCTTTCATGCCTAAGGCGGGACTAGAACTCACTGTCTCCTGGTGATTGACCCAAAGTCACTCAGCTGCTCTCATGCCTAAGGCAGGACTAGAACTCACTGTCCCTGGTGATTGACCCAAAGTCACTCAGCTGCTCTCATGCCTAAAGCAGGACTAGAACTCACTGTCCCTGTTGATTGACCCAAAGTCACCCAGTTGGCTCTCATGCCTAAGGCGGGACTAGAACTCACTGTCTCCTGGTGATTGACCCAAAGTCACCCAGTTGGCTTTCATGCCTAAGGTGGGACTAGAACTCACTGTCTCCTGGTGATTGACCCAAAGTCACCCAGTTGGCTTTCATGTCTAAGGCAGGACTAGAACTCACTATCTCCTGGTGATTGACCCAAAGTCACCCAGCTGGCTCTCATGCCTAAGGTGGGACTAGAACTCACTGTCTCCTGGTGATTGACCCAAAGTCACCCAGTTGGCTTTCATGCCTAAGGTGGGACTAGAACTCACTGTCTCCTGGTGATTGACCCAAAGTCACCCAGTTGGCTTTCATGCCTAAGGTGGGACTAGAACTCACTGTCTCCTGTTGATTGACCCAAAGTCACCCAGTTGGCTCTCATGCCTAAGGCGGGACTAGAACTCACTGTCTCCTGTTGATTGACCCAAAGTCACCCAGCTGGCTCTCATGCCTAAGGTGGGACTAGAACTCACTGTCTCCTGGTGATTGACCCAAAGTCACTCAGCTGCTCTCATGCCTAAGGCAGGACTAGAACTCACTGTCCCTGGTGATTGACCCAAAGTCACCCAGTTGGCTCTCATGCTTAAGGCGGGACTAGAACTCACTGTCTCCTGGTGATTGACCCAAAGTCACTCAGCTGCTCTCATGCCTAAGGCAGGACTAGAACTCACTGTCCCTGGTGATTGACCCAAAGTCACTCAGCTGCTCTCATGCCTAAGGCAGGACTAGAACTCACTGTCCCTGTTGATTGACCCAAAGTCACCCAGTTGGCTTTCATGCCTAAGGCGGGACTAGAACTCACTGTCTCCTGGTGATTGACCCAAAGTCACTCAGCTGCTCTCATGCCTAAGGCAGGACTAGAACTCACTGTCCCTGTTGATTGACCCAAAGTCACCCAGTTGGCTTTCATGCCTAAGGCGGGACTAGAACTCACTGTCTCCTGGTGATTGACCCAAAGTCACTCAGCTGCTCTCATGCCTAAGGCAGGACTAGAACTCACTGTCCCTGGTGATTGACCCAAAGTCACTCAGCTGCTCTCATGCCTAAGGCAGGACTAGAACTCACTGTCCCTGTTGATTGACCCAAAGTCACCCAGTTGGCTCTCATGCCTAAGGCGGGACTAGAACTCACTGTCTCCTGTTGATTGACCCAAAGTCACCCAGTTGGCTTTCATGCCTAAGGTGGGACTAGAACTCACTGTCCCTGTTGATTGACCCAAAGTCACCCAGTTGGCTTTCATGCCTAAGGCGGGACTAGAACTCACTGTCTCCTGGTGATTGACCCAAAGTCACTCAGCTGCTCTCATGCCTAAGGCAGGACTAGAACTCACTGTCCCTGGTGATTGACCCAAAGTCACTCAGCTGCTCTCATGCCTAAGGCAGGACTAGAACTCACTGTCCCTGTTGATTGACCCAAAGTCACCCAGTTGGCTCTCATGCCTAAGGCGGGACTAGAACTCACTGTCTCCTGTTGATTGACCCAAAGTCACCCAGTTGGCTTTCATGCCTAAGGTGGGACTAGAACTCACTGTCTCCTGGTGATTGACCCAAAGTCACCCAGTTGGCTTTCATGTCTAAGGCAGGACTAGAACTCACTATCTCCTGGTGATTGACCCAAAGTCACCCAGCTGGCTCTCATGCCTAAGGTGGGACTAGAACTCACTGTCTCCTGGTGATTGACCCAAAGTCACCCAGTTGGCTTTCATGCCTAAGGTAGGACTAGAACTCACTGTCTCCTGTTGATTGACCCAAAGTCACCCAGTTGGCTCTCATGCCTAAGGCGGGACTAGAACTCACTGTCTCCTGTTGATTGACCCAAAGTCACCCAGCTGGCTCTCATGCCTAAGGTGGGACTAGAACTCACTGTCTCCTGGTGATTGACCCAAAGTCACCCAGTTGGCTTTCATGCCTAAGGCGGGACTAGAACTCACTGTCTCCTGGTGATTGACCCAAAGTCACTCAGCTGCTCTCATGCCTAAGGCAGGACTAGAACTCACTGTCCCTGGTGATTGACCCAAAGTCACCCAGCTGGCTCTCATGTCTAAGGCAGGACTAGAACTCACTATCTCCTGGTGATTGACCCAAAGTCACCCAGCTGGCTCTCATGCCTAAGGTGGGACTAGAACTCACTGTCTCCTGGTGATTGACCCAAAGTCACCCAGTTGGCTTTCATGCCTAAGGTGGGACTAGAACTCACTGTCTCCTGGTGATTGACCCAAAGTCACCCAGTTGGCTCTCATGCCTAAGGCGGGACTAGAACTCACTGTCTCCTGTTGATTGACCCAAAGTCACCCAGTTGGCTTTCATGCCTAAGGTGGGACTAGAACTCACTGTCTCCTGGTGATTGACCCAAAGTCACTCAGCTGCTCTCATGCCTAAGGCAGGACTAGAACTCACTGTCTCCTGGTGATTGACCCAAAGTCACTCAGCTGCTCTCATGCCTAAGGCAGGACTAGAACTCACTGTCCCTGTTGATTGACCCAAAGTCACCCAGTTGGCTCTCATGCCTAAGGCAGGACTAGAACTCACTGTCTCCTGTTGATTGACCCAAAGTCACCCAGTTGGCTTTCATGCCTAAGGTGGGACTAGAACTCACTGTCTCCTGGTGATTGACCCAAAGTCACCCAGTTGGCTTTCATGTCTAAGGCAGGACTAGAACTCACTATCTCCTGGTGATTGACCCAAAGTCACCCAGCTGGCTCTCATGCCTAAGGTGGGACTAGAACTCACTGTCTCCTGTTGATTGACCCAAAGTCACCCAGTTGGCTTTCATGCCTAAGGTGGGACTAGAACTCACTGTCTCCTGGTGATTGACCCAAAGTCACCCAGTTGGCTTTCATGTCTAAGGCGGGACTAGAACTCACTATCTCCTGATGATTGACCCAAAGTCACCCAGCTGGCTCTCATGCCTAAGGTGGGACTAGAACTCACTGTCTCCTGGTGATTGACCCAAAGTCACCCAGTTGGCTTTCATGCCTAAGGCGGGACTAGAACTCACTGTCTCCTGGTGATTGACCCAAAGTCACTCAGCTGCTCTCATGCCTAAGGCAGGACTAGAACTCACTGTCCCTGGTGATTGACCCAAAGTCACTCAGCTGCTCTCATGCCTAAGGCAGGACTAGAACT
Source organism: Pantherophis vulpinus (assembly GCA_037215915.1). Lineage (NCBI taxonomy): Eukaryota > Metazoa > Chordata > Lepidosauria > Squamata > Colubridae > Pantherophis > Pantherophis vulpinus. The sequence continues at coordinate 357,596,346 of JAXLNS010000001.1, read as the reverse complement.
CACTGTCCCTGTTGATTGACCCAAAGTCACCCAGTTGGCTCTCATGCCTAAGGCGGGACTAGAACTCACTGTCTCCTGTTGATTGACCCAAAGTCACCCAGTTGGCTTTCATGCCTAAGGCGGGACTAGAACTCACTGTCCCTGTTGATTGACCCAAAGTCACCCAGTTGACTTTCATTGCCTAAGGCAGGACTAGAACTCACAGTCTCCTGCTTTCTAACCTGTTGCCTTAACCACTAGACCCAACTGGCTCCCCTTGTCCTGTACCGGTATAAATTGGAGGAATGCTTCAATCGGCAGTAAAATACAGCTTTCTCCGTTGAGCCAATAAGTGGCGTGGGTTACCAATGCTTTATCGACACCTGCCTCACCTGTTCGAGCAAGAGTTTTTAAAACGTTATATCATTAAAGCTGCTTCATTGGGATAATCCACCCGTTGAAAGGATGGTCTCTCTCCGTCTTCCAGTCTTGAACCCATTTGCAAAGGGTTAATGGTTGTCGGGGAAGGAGGCGTGGTGGTGTCTGGGCTGGGGAAGAGAAAGGGGGCTTAGAGAGCAGGACGCCTGGCCTTATGGACAGCAGACATCTTTTGTCCAGATGCTGCTGTCTGACGCCTCCCGGTCCAGCACGCGGCCCCTCCTGTCTCTTAAACAAAAGGAAACTGGGTTGATCCATCCAGTGGAGTCTCCAATTAGAGCCGTCTACGCTGGTGTTTTTCTCTCTTAACTGGGATTTCCACCACTACCACCACCCCGCCTTCCCCAGGCGCTGTTGTCTCCCAATTAACGGCTCTGCACACTCAAGGAGGTCTTTGTTTGGGGGCATTTAACAGAGATCAACCCACAATGCATGTCCGTATCCATGGATGTTTACAGGAGGACACGGGGAGGGCCGCTGGGGCGGAGCCCGACACGTTTGGGGGGGGTGAGCTCCCCCAACAGGAAGTGACTTTATTCTTGCTGAATTGGGTCTTGGAAGATGAGATTAGATTAGCAGAGTTGGAAGGGACCTTGTAGGTCATCTAGTCCAACCCCCGCTCCGGTCCAAGCAGGAGACCCTACACCATTTCTGACAGATGGCAGTCCAGTCTCTTCTTGGAAGCCTCCAGTGATGAAGCTCCCGCAACTTCTGAAGGCAACTTCTGTTCCATGGGTTGATTGTTCTCACTGTCAGAAAATTTCTCCTTATTTCCAGGTTGAATCTCTCCTTGTTCAGTTTCAATCCATTGTTTCTTGTCTGGCCTTCAGGTACTTTGGAGAATAGCTTGACCCCCTCCTCTCTGTGGCAGCCCCTCAAATATTGGAAGATGCTATCCTGTCTCCCCTGGTCCTTCTCTTCACTAGACTAGCCAGGCCCAGTTCCTGCAAACATTCATCGTATGTTTTAGCCTCCAGTCCCCTCATCATCCTGTTTGCTCTTCTCTGTACTCTTTCTAGAGCCGTGATGGCGAACCTATAGCACACGTGCCACAGGTGGCACGTGGGGCCGTATCGGTGGGCACACGAGCATTGCCCTAGATCAGCTGCAGCACGCATGTGCACACAGGCCAGCTGATTTTCGGGCCTTCTGGCCCCATCAGAAGTCAGCAAACGGGCTGTTTCCGGCCTCCAGGGAGGAAGGGGGGGGGCGTCTTTGCCCTTCCCAGGCTCCAAAAAAGCCTCTGGAGCCTGGGGAGGGCGAGAAACGGGCCTACCATGTTCACCATGCCATCGTGTACCAAAAGTGAGGGGAGTGCAGGGGGGTCGTGTGTGCATGCGCGGAGTGCATTGAATTATGGGTATGGGCACGTGTGCACGCGACCCCTCCCCCGCACTCCCCCCCCCGCTTTTGGCACGTGACGGCAAAAAGGTTAGCCATCACTATTCTAGAGTCTCAACATCTTTTTTTATAGTGTGGTGACCAAAACTGGATGCAGTATTCTTGGTGAGGTCTTACTAAGGTTTTATAGAGTGGTATTAGTACGTCACTTGATCTTGATTGTATCCCTCTGTTAATGGACTTTAGGATTGCATTGGCTTTTTTGGCTGCCGCCACACACTGTTGGCTCATATTTAACTGATTGTCCACTAAGACTCCACAATCCCTCTCAGAGTTACTACTATTAAGCCTGCTTTCACCCAGTCTATATGTGTCTTCCGTGGGTCTTCTATTTAAGGGGTATCGAAGATCCAGTTGCCTTTTGAAAAAGCCACCTTTTGGGACAACCAGTACTTGGATGACTGAAAATCTCTGTAGACATATCAAAGATACAGCTCATTTGTCAGGTTTCGATGTTATCTCAAATAAATTGCACTCCCAAACAATTAATCTTTGCTGAAATATTCCATTTATTGAGTACGACAGATCTGGCCCCGACTTCGTCGTAGCCGATACTAACCCTCTGACCCCCAAACCCTTCCCTTTCCGTTCCCCAATTCTCATCTTCTCATTGGCCATCTTCCAAGACAGTCTCCCCAGCTTCTGACCTCAGCCCACAGGAATGTTCCCCCCTCCCATCCCATCTCCTAGGGGATATTATCTACAGAGAAAATAAGTAGGTGAAAAGTCAAGCCTCGTCTCCTCCTTTTTATGGCAGCATCAGAATGCTGACACCATTCTTCCCCAAACTTGACTCAAAGGTAGCTTTTCACCGCCAAGTTCGTTCCAGATGTGCCAAATTTCAAGTCCCCGGAATTTTAACTCGGCCGCGAAAACTCGGGATTCTGGGAGTTGAAGTCCAACCCGTTGGGGAAATGTCTATGAAGATTCTCAATCATCCAATCCAGTGATGAAATCCAAATTTTTTTACTACCGGTTCTGTGGGCGTGGCGTGGCTTGGTGGGCGTGGCAGGGGAAGGATACTACAAAATCTCAATTCCTTCCCCACTCTGGGGCCAGCCAGAGGTGGCATTTGCTGGTTCTCCAAACTACTCAAAATTTCCACTACCGGTTCTCCAGAACCTATCAGAACCTGCTGGATTTCACTCCTGATCCAATCAATCAATCAATCAATCAATCAATCAATCAGAATAGAGCTGGAAGGAATCTTGCAGGACTTCTAGTCCAACCCCCTGCCCAAACAGGAGACCCTATTAACACTGCACCCGTCATAAATATGAACCACTTGCCAAGCATCTGAATTTTGAGCGTGTGAGCATGGGGATGCTAAAACGGTCGTAAGTGTGAAAAACAGTCATAAGTCACTTTTTTCAGTGTCGTTGTAACTTTGAAGGGTCACTAAATGAACTGCTGTAAGTAGAGGACTACCTGTATATACTGCCCCATAATGCTTTATAGCACTCTCTGGGCTGTTTACAATGTCAGCATAGGGCACCCCAACAATCTGAGTTCTCATTTTACCATTCTTGGAAGTGTCGGAAGAATAATTGGGGGTTCCAACTTGAGTTGGGGTTGCCCAAAAATGAATAAAAATGAGATCCAGACAGCTGTGAGGAAAGAAGACATATTTATTCCTAAAAGCAAAACTGTTTGCATTTAGGTGGAAGCTGCAGAGAAATGGGGTACGGTGGCAAACTTTTATAGGGGGAGCTTGTCCGGGGTCTGGACGCATCTATGTGGTGAGGGGCATGTGTGTGTTGTTTTCTTGTGAACATACAGTTCTGCTGGGAGACTCAATTTAACTGACTCTATTTGTGTTTGTAGGCCTTAACCTTTGATATGTGGATTAGGTCTGGGTAACCTATTTGAATAAATTTGCTAATTTGATTAACTCGGAGCAGGGGTGAAATGCTCCAGGTTCAGACTGGATTGCCCGATCCGGTAGCGATGGCAGCGGGTGGTTCGGAGAACCGGTAGGAAAAATCCCTGCGCCACCCACTCCATGCCCAGCTGAGCTGTGCAATCATCAGAGGCTTTTTTTTTTAACTTTTAAAAGCATTTTTTCTACAACCTCTTTGGCCGAAAAAATGTTTTTAAAAGTAGAAAAAAAAAGCCTCTGATGATCGCGTGGCTCAGCTGGGATCATCAGAGGCTTTTAAAAGCATTTTTTCTACAACCTCCTCGGCCGAAGAGGTTATAGAAAAAATGTTTTTATAAGGAAAAAAAGCCTCTTTCCTTTCCTTTGGCCGAAGAGGTTGTAGGAAAAAAAATGCCTTTAAAAGCCTCTGGCGATCCCAGCTGAGTTGCCTGATCGTCAGAGGCTTCTAAAAGCATTTTTTTCTGCAACTTCTTAAGGCTGTAGAAAAAATGCTTTTAAAAGTTAAAAAAAAAAAAAAAGTTGGCCACGCCCACCCAATCACATCAGACCCCCACCAAGCCAGGCCCACAAAATAAGCCACGCCCACAGAACCGGTAGTAACAAATTTTAGATTTCACCCCTGACTCGGAGACGCTGGTTCTCAGACCGTGGCCTGTGGATTCTGTTCATATTTTAAGGGAAGAAGCGTAAAGAATAAAATATATTTCGATATGCCGAAAGACCAATGGCATCGTCCTTTAGAACGGCATAGAGCTGGGGTGGGTCGGCAGGACCACCCACGATTTCCGCAAACCGGCTAAATACCGCCTCTTTTTCTCTTTTTCTGGACTCCAACTCCCAGAATTTCCTAGCCAACTCCAATTCTGGGAGTTGAAGTCCATACATCGGAAAGCTGTCAAGCTTGAGAAAATAACTGCTTATCCAGCCTCTTCCAAACTTCCGGGCTCTTGCAAACCTCCTTACATTTTGGATTGTCTGGAAAATTGTCCTTTTATTTCAATTAATAATAATAATAATAATAATAATAATAATAATAATAATAATAATAATAATAATAATAATAATAATAATAATAATAATTTTATTTCTATACCGCCCTTCTCCCGAAGGACTCAGGGCGGTGTACAGCCAATTTAAAAACACAAGACACAACAGTAATTAAAAATTAAAATAATTAAATAGATTTGGCCGGTTTAAAACCCCAAAAATTTAAAATACCCCAATTTAAAATCATTATGTTGATAGCCCGGCCTGGCGGAACAACAGGGTCTTCAATGCGCAGCGGAACACCCGGAGGTCGGAGATCTTACGTATTTCCCGGGGCAGTTCATTCCACAGGGCTGGGGCTCCCACAGAGAAGGCTCTCCCCCTGGGTGTCGCCAGCCGACATAACTTGGCCGATGGCACCCTGAGGAGACCCTCCCTGTGGGAGCGGACTGGCCGGTGGGAGGCTACTGCTGGCAGAAGACGGTCTCGAAGGTACCCAGGTCCAATGCCATGGAGCGCTTTAAAGGTGGTAACCAGCACCTTGAATCGCACCCGGAAGACCACTGGGAGCCAGTGCAGATTTTAATTAAATCTAAATTTAATTAAATTTCGCTGCAATTTACCTCCACTTCTGGTTCTAGCTTTGCCACCCCTGACAAAACAGCTCTTGATTATTTCCCCTTAGGCCTCTTCTCGGTCCCTGAACACGGACACCCCAAAACACCCAGAAACCACTCTATTTTTGAACCCCTGAGTAAATCCGCCTAGATAGGCGTCAAAGCCCTGGCATTGTATCTATCCTTCTGTTCTTGGTCTGAGTAACACTTCCCTTTTCTTTCATTCCAGGTTCCTTGTCCAATTAGAGCTGTTTGGCCAATGCTGGTCAACTCCTCACAAGTTTATTAATAAGGTCACGAAGGTCAAGATTTTGTCTTTCTTGTCGGGTTTTTCCCCCCCCCCCTTCAGAAAGGCACTCATTAAGGGTTGAACGAGCGATGGTTGCACCAGACGACGGGAAAAGTTGATAAAAGGCTGAATTCCACTGGTTACCAGTGATCGACCCATCAAAGTTAAATCACTGATAGAGGGGGTGGGGTGGGGGTGGCATCGGAACAGCCGTTGCTGGTTTGAGAAGGACACGGAATAACAGATTTGGAAGGGACCTTGGAGAAGAATAGGAATATAAATTAGAAGGGAAGGGAAGGGAAGGGAAGGGGAGGGGAGGGGAGGGGAGGGGAGGGGAGAGGAGAGGAGAGGAGAGGAGAGGAGAGGAGAGGAGAGGAGAGAAGAGAAGAGAAGAGAAGAGAAGAGAAGAGAAGAGAAGAGAAGAGAAGAGAAGAGAAGAGAAGAGAAGAGAAGAGAAGAGAAGAGAAGAGAAGAGAAGAGAGGAATGGAATAGAATAGAATAGAATAGAATAGAATAGAATAGAATAGAATAGAATAGAATAGAATAGAATAGAATAGAATAGAATAGAATAGAATAGAATAGAATAAGGAATGGAATGGAATGGAATGGAATGGAATAGAATAGAATAGAATAGAATAGAATAGAATAGAATAGAATAGAATAGAATAGAATAGAATAGAATAGAATAGAATAGAATAGAAGGATGGGATGGGATGGGATGGGATGGGATGGGATGGGATGGGATGGAAAGAATAGACTAGACTAGACTAGACTAGACTAGACTAGACTAGACTAGACTAGACTAGACTAGACTAGAACAGAACAGAACAGAACAGAACAGAATAGAATAGAAGGATGGGATGGAATAGAACAGAACAGAACGGAACAGAACGGAACAGAATAGGAATATAAATTAGAATGGAATGGAATGGAATGGAATGGAATGGAACGCAACGCAACGCAACGCAACGCAACGCAACGCAACGCAACGCAACGCAACGCAACGGAACAGAACAGAACGGAATAGAACAGAACAGGAATATAAATTAGAATGGAATGGAATGCAATGCAATGCAACAGAACGGAACGGAACGGAACGGAACGGAACAGAACAGAACAGGAATATAAATTAGAATGGAATGCAATGCAATGGAACAGAACAGAACAGAACAGAGCAGAATAGGAAAATAAATTAGAATAGAATGGAATAGAATGGAATAGAATAGAATAGAATAGAATAGAATAGAATAGAATAGAATAGAATAGAATAGAATAGAATAGAAATTATAATAGAATAGAATAGAATAGAATAGAATAGAATAGAATAGAATAGAATAGAATAGAATAGAAGGATGGGATGGGATGGGATGGGATGGGATGGAAAGAATAGACTAGACTAGACTAGACTAGACTAGACTAGACTAGACTAGACTAGACTAGACTAGAACAGAACAGAACAGAACAGAACAGAATAGAATAGAAGGATGGGATGGAATAGAACAGAACAGAACGGAACAGAACGGAACAGAATAGGAATATAAATTAGAATGGAATGGAATGGAATGGAATGGAATGGAATGGAATGGAACGCAACGCAACGCAACGCAACGCAACGCAACGCAACGCAACGGAACAGAACAGAACGGAATAGAACAGAACAGGAATATAAATTAGAATGGAATGCAATGCAATGCAATGCAACAGAACGGAACGGAACGGAACGGAACGGAACAGAACAGAACAGGAATATAAATTAGAATGGAATGCAATGCAATGGAACAGAACAGAACAGAACAGAGCAGAATAGGAAAATAAATTAGAATAGAATGGAATAGAATGGAATAGAATAGAATAGAATAGAATAGAATAGAATAGAATAGAATAGAATAGAATAGAATAGAATAGAATAGAATAGAATAGAATAGAATAGAAATTATAATAGAATAGAATGGAATGGAATAGAATGGAATGGAATAGAATAGAGTTCTGCCTTAGTACACCCCTGACAAGAGTGACATTGAGCTGGCCATGCCCACCCTGGCCATGCCCACTCCACCCCACCTCCCCGATGTCAAACACAACCCTGATGTGACCCTCAATCAAATCGAGTTTGACACCACTGCTCTAATGCGATCTTCATGGGACATCTCTTGAAGACAGCCTAAGAAGTATAGCTGGTCTAGATCAGAACAGCAAAAACACAGGGCTGAATGGATGAATTTATTTATCCATGTTAGACATTCTGTTTATATATATAGCACCACACAGCAAACAAAGAGCACAGTCACCATGTGTTTTACTGCTCAACTGCTTTTAGCTGTTATAGGAAGCAGGAAACTTTGCTTAGAACAAAAGTAAGTGCATAGAGTATATATACCATAGATCCAAACTTGTAAACACTGCCATCTACTGGCTGAATACTACTGTAATTGTTGCATGAAGATACATTTCAACCATGAATTCCAACTATCTATTGATATATCAAATTTAGGAACCGCCCGTCTCACTTCACAGAGGCATGTGGGACCCACGGCAGGAACACATTTGAGGAATCTACCCCTACAGCAAGCTCTAAACGAACTCTGCAGGGGAAGAACTAAAACAGTATGCATTCCAAGTGGCTTGCCTACAGAAGTTGAAATAAAAACTAAAGCTATATCTAGAAGAGAAATATATAATTAACAAATTGGCCACACAGCCTTTCACTCTTCACATTTGGGACCGGAGCTTCTGTTGTTAAGCAAGATGGTTGCTAAATGAGTCGTGCTTGATTTGACGACATTTTTTTCCTGTGGTCCTTAAATGAATCAAAGTTCAAGTTACAACAGAACTGAAAAAAGTGACTTGCGACCGGTTCTCCCACTTATGACTGTCACAGTGTTCCCATGGTCACATGATCGAAAGGCAGGCACCTGGCAACCGGCATGTATTTATGAGCTGCGGTGGTGCAGCGGTTAGAGTGCAGCATTGCAGGCTACTTCTGCTGACTGCCGGCTGCCTGCAATTTGGCAGTTTGAATCTCACAAGGTTCAAGGTTGATTCAGCCTTCCATCCTTCCGAGGTCAGTAAAATGAGGATTCAGATTGTTTGGGGGCAAGAGGCTGACTCTGTAAACCACTTAGACAGGGCTGTAAAGCAATGTGAAGCGGTATATAAGTCTAAGAGCTATTGCTATTGCTGGCAAACTCTGCCCACTGCCAGGAGTTCGATTCTGACTGGCTCAAGGTTGACTCAGCCTTCCATCCTTCCGAGGTCGGTAAAATGAGGACCCAGATTGTTTGGGGGAAAGAGGCTGATTCTGTAAACTGCTGAGAGAGCGCTGTAAAGCAATGTGAAGCGGTATATAAGTCTAAGAGCTACTGTTATTGCTATGACAGTTGGGGGGTCGCGATGTGGTGTGATCACCCCAAATCACTCAACCAGCCTTCATGCCTAAAATGGGACTAGAACTCACAGTCCCCTGGTTCTTAGGCCAGCCCCTTAACCGCTACACCAAACGGACTTCTCTATTTATTTTCTATATATAATAAATCGCAGCCATCAGTTGCAGATATGGGGCCTGTTAACGGAGTCTTTTTTTTGAAAAATGGCCAAGGAAGAGGATTTTTAACCATTTGGTCAATTTTTTATGCTTTTCTCCTTCTCTCTTTTGTTTCCCCTTCTAATTGCAATCTTATATCACATTTTTAAAGAGCGGTTTGTATAAACAACTTCGGCTGCCAGTTCAGATTTTTTTTTTTTTTTAATGGGATTATGATGAACAAGAGGCTTGCTGGCTCAAACATCAGAGTTTTCTCCAAGGTTCTTCTTTGGCTTCTGCTCTAAACACCAAAGCCAAAATATAGAAAAAATGATCAGATGGACTATCCACTTGGCAATCAGATATTCCCCAAACATTTAAACTTAGATTTTGGATTGCAAAGGATGACAGTACCTGGATTTTTTTTTTCCATTTAAAAAAGAATTGATGTGAGTATTTGAAAATTGACGCTTTCGCTATTAAAAAACTCAAAAAAGTTCTGGGAAGAGGAAGAACGTAGTAATTCTATATTTTACCACTAGATGCCGCTGAAGGTCAAAGTCCAAGCATGTAGAAACATGCTTTTGATAGTTGGTGGATTAAGTATCAGTGGTTTAGGCTCCCATTGAATTATGATTGCCTTCGGAATACAGAATGACAAGAGATGGAAAGGACATCGGGAGGTCTTCTAGTCCAACCCTCTGATCAAGCAGGAGGCCCTATATCATTTCTGACAGATGGCAGTCCAATCTCTTCTTGAAAGCCTCCGGTGATGAAGCTCCCACAACTTCTGAAGGCAACTTCTGTTCCATGGGTTGATTGTTTCTCACGATCAGAAAGTTCCTCTTTATTTCCAGGTTGACTCTCTCCTTGATCAGTTTCCATCCATTGTTCTGTAGGAAGTTAGCACCCACCCCTTTCCTAGAAGAATGAAATATTTTAGGAAATATTAAAAAGGGCAGAATATTATGTTTCCCTGGATGAGAAATGGAGAAACATGTTTTAAAGACGAAGCAGCTCCCACCTTCTTGCCCCCATCCACCCTTTGTCAATGGGCCAGAGGCAGAAACTCAATTCCCTCCCATCTTTGTCAATGGACCATCATCTGCAACACAATAGGACCCATCTAGCAACAGAAACTAACACAATAGGACCCATCTAGCAACAGAAACTCACCACATGGCACCTGGGAAGATTACATCAGCCAGCAAGGCTAGCCAAGACCCCCACCCCCTGGGAGTCTGACAACCAATCAGGATACTCTTTCTGGGCCCCAGGAAGTTCAAAGCCAGAGAGGGCCTAAAACCCGGGGACTCACAGCATCTCCGCCCCTTTTCTGTTCAGGAACTCAAGCCATGTGATCCTGTCCACCATTAAACCATCTTTCCAAGCAATCTCCATGTTTCCGGTGTCTTTTTCCCCACTTGGAGCTGAACCCAGAAGGAGATTTCTTCCTATAGTTCCTTGTCTGGCCTTCTGGTGCTTTGGAAAATAGCTTGACCCCCTTCCTCTCTGTGGCAGCTCCTCAAATATTGGAACAATATTGGAACACTGCTATCATGTCTCCCCTGGTCCTTTTCTTCATATTTATGACGGTTGGGGTAAAAGGTCCTGGGATCATGTGATCCCTTTTTGTAACCTTCTGACCAGCAAACTCAATAAGGAAGCCAGATTCACTTTAAGGACCGTGTTCCTAACTTAACAACTGCAGTGATTCCCTTAACAACTGTGGCAAGCAGAATGGAGCAAAAGTCACTTAACAACAGTCTCGCTTAGCAACAGAATTTTTGGGCTCAATTATGGTCGTAAGTCGAGGACTACCTATAATATTATCAGTGTCACTTATTTTTTTTTTCATTTTAACATTGACCGGCTTTTAATGTTTGTAAGCCACCCAGAGTCGACTCTAGATGAGAAGGGCGGCACACATGTCAAATAAAGAAAGAAAGAAACTAATTTTTTTTCTGGCCACATACATTTCTACATCCGAACTATTTATTTATTTGTTTGTTTGTTTGTTTGTTTGTTTGTTTGTTCGTTATTTTATTTTATTTTATTTTATTTTATTTTATTTTATTTTATTTTATTTTATTTTATTTTATTTTATTTTATTTTATTTATATACCGCCCTTCTCCCGAAGGACTCAGGGCGGTGAACAGCCATAATAAAACAGTGTACAAAATAGAATTTAAAAGCAGATTAAAATAATTAAATCATAGGCCGAATTTAAAACTCTCATTTTAAAACCAATTTTTAAAACCCCATTAAAACCAAATTAAAACCATTTATCCCATCAGAGTGGCTTGCTAGAATAACAGGGTCTTCACTGCACGACGGAAGGCACGGAGGTCGGGGATCCTTCGTATGTCCGGGGGCAATTCATTCCAGAGGGTAGGGGCCCCCACAGAGAAGGCCCTCCCCCTGGGGGTCGCCAGGCTACATTGTTTGGCGGACGGCACCCTGAGGAGACCCTCTCTGTGTGAGTGTACCGGTCGGTGGGAGGCAATCGGTGGCAGAATGCGGTCTTGTAGATAGCCAGGACATAAGCCATGGAGCGCTTTAAAGGTGGTAACCAACACCTTGAAGCGCACCCGGAAGACCACCGGGAGCCAGTGCAGCTCGCGCAGGAGAGGTGTTACAACTAGAAGGTTGTTTCTCTGTGTCATATAATATATGTAGCTATATGCATAATTTTGTATTTATTTATTTATTTTGTCATGTTTATGTAGTGTATATTGGAGATGGTGACCATTTGAGAGCTCTATGCACACAAAATTTCATTTTAATGTATGCCAATTAGTTTATATTCAAAGTAACAATAAATAAAATTATTCTGTTCGATTCGATTCAATTCGATTCTAAATAAAGATTCTATTCTATTCTATTCTATTCTATTCTATTCTATTCTATTCTATTCTATTCTACTCTACTCTACTCTACTCCACTCCACTCCACTCCACTCCACTCCACTCCACTCCATTCTTCTATTCTATTCTATTCTATTCTATTCTATTCTATTCTATTCTATTCTATTCTATTCTATTCTATTCTATTCTATTCCATTCCATTCCATTCCATTCCATTCCATTATTCTATTCTATTCTATTCTATTCTATTCTATTCTATTCTATTCTATTCTATTCTATTCTATTCTATTCTATTCCATTCCATTCCATTCCATTCCATTCCATTCCATTATTCTGTTCTGTTCTGTTCTGTTCTGTTCTGTTCTGTTCTGTTCTATTCTATTCTATTCTATTCTATTCTATTCTATTCTATTCTATTCTATTCTATTCTATTCTATTCTATTCTATTCTATTCTATTCTATTCCATTCCATTCCATTCCATTCCATTCCATTCCATTCTTCTATTCTATTCTATTCTATTCTATTCTGTTCTGTTCTGTTCTGTTCTGTTCTGTTCTGTTCTGTTCCGTTCCGTTCCACTCCGTTCCGTTCCGTTCCGTTCCATTCCATTCCATTCCATTCCATTCCATTCCATTCCATTCCATTCCATTCTATTCTATTCTATTCTATTCTATTCTATTCTATTCTATTCTATTCTATTCCATTCCATTCCATTCCATTCCATTCCATTCCATTCCATTATTCTATTCTATTCTATTCTATTCTATTCTATTCTATTCTATTCTATTCTATTCTATTCTATTCTATTCTATTCTATTCTATTCTATTCTATTCTATTCTATTCCATTCCATTCCATTCCATTATTCTATTCTATTCTATTCTATTCCATTCCATTCCATTCCATTCCATTGCATTCCATTCTATTCTATTCCACTCCATTCCACTCCACTCCACTCCACTCCATTCTATTCTATTAACGGTAGTTAAGCTGATGAGATGTACAAACAGACAATAATATTTGCCTGTTCTCCGAACTGCTCAAACTTTCTGCTACCGGTTCTCCAGAACCTGTCAGAACCTGCTGGATTTCACCCCTGGTCCTTTCCCAGGCTGGCAATTTCCAAAGGGGTGGGGGCTGAGGCGGAGGGTAGATCTATGGTAGTCCTTTTGGAGATTAAAAAATCCATATTTCTATATGTCTGTTTCTCCCATTCACTGAACTATAGACTTTTTGGCACCATTCTTGACTAACTTCCTGCATACTTGCTGGGAAGGTTTATGTAAATGCTTTTAATTGGGGGGGGGGAAACGAGATGGAGACCCCCATCTCTCACTCCAACCTTAGCCTATTAAATCAGCAAACACAGAATTCATGGATTAACTTTCAGAGACTGTCCCCAGCTTAAAATCTAGCTGAGGTCCTGAATTATAGGTGGTCCTTGATTTATAAACCTTCATGTGAGTTCAATTCTCACCAGGCTCAAGGTTGACTCAACCTTCCATCCTTCCGAGGTAGGTAAAATGAGGACCCGGATTGTGGGGGCAATAAGCTGACTTTGTATAAAAAAGAACACCGCTTGGGGGGGGGTGGCAAAAGCCCTACTAAGCAGGTATATACAAAAGTATGAAGGCTATTGCTTAACGCATTGTAAGCCACCCTGAGTCTCCGGAGAAGGGCGGCATATAAATCAAAATATTATTATTATTATTATTATTATTATTATTATTATTATTATTATTATTATTATTATTATTATTATTATTATTATTTAGCAATAGCAATAGCACTGTGGGCAGCTACTCCTCTCCTACCGGTAGAAGAATGAAATATTTTGAGAAATATTAAAAAAGGCAGAATAAAATATTTCCCCTACAAGAGAAATAAAAAATCTTAAGGGAGACAGAAACTCCAAGCCCCAGATCTTTTCCCCCAGCAGATATTTTGTGCCCATTGAGAAAGACTGGGCCAGCCTATTTACAAAACAAAAGACCTTCAGATCCAGGGTGATGGGATTAAGATAAGACACTCAAGGACATAATAGGATTAACCCACTCCTATCTAGCATCATAACCAGTGGTGGGTTTCAAATTTTTTTATTACCCGTTCTGTAGGTGTGGGCGTTGGTGGGCGTGGCATGGCTTGGTGGGCGTGGCAAGGGAAGGATACTGTAAAATCTCCATTCCGACCCCACTCCAGGGGAAGGATACTGTAAAATCTCCATTCTCACCCCACTCCAGGGGAAGATTACTGCAATATCCCCATTTCCTCCCATTCAGCTGGGACTCGGGAGGCAGAAAATAGATGGGGGCGGAGTCAGGCAGATGTGGTATATACCGGTTCTCCGAACTACTCAAAATTTCCACTACCAGTTCTCCAGAACTGGTCAGAACCTGCTGAAACCCACCTCTGATCAGAACTCACTACATTGCACAATCTCCGAAGGACATTGCATCACCTTCTAAACTTCAACCAAACTTGGCTCAGGCAACCTACAGAGTCAGCTACAACAGCCAATAGAATACACGCTCTTGCACAGGAACAGGAAGCTCAAGTGCAAAGCCCAAGACAAGGTATAAAAGCCACCCACTCTCAACTCCCTGGGGTCAGCTGCACCAGAACCATGGGTTTGGTGGTTCTGCTTCATCATTAAACCATTTTTCCAATCAGCCTTCATGTTTCCAGTGTCTTTCTCCTGGCTTGGAACGGAAGCAGATGGATATTTCTTCCAACAGCACTTAGTCCTATATACCGCTTCACAGTGTTTAATTGTGGTTTAAGTCAAGGACTAGGTAAAGGTAAAGGTTCCCCTCGCACATATGTGCTAGTCGTTCCCAACTCTAGGGGGCGGTGCTCATGTCTGTTTCAAAGCTGAAGAGCCAGTACTGTCCGAAGACGTTTCTGTGGTCATGGGGCCGGCAGGACTCAATGCCAAAGGTGCACAGAACACTGTTACCTTCCCACCAAAGGTAGTCCCCATTTTTCTATTTGTGTTGTGGCCCGTACGCGGCCTGTGCAGCTAGTAGCTGATTCAGACAGCGAGGAGGCTGGCGTGGTGCTGTGCCAGCAGCCTGTGCAGCTGGCACTCGAGTCGGACAATGAGGAGGCTGGAGAAGATGTGGTGCTAGAGGCGGGGATTCAGCCAGGGCCTTCAGAACCTCCAGAAGCTTCCATGGGTGAAGAGGAAGAAGAGGAAGAGCCTCTTCTCGATGCACGGGCGCGTAGAGCTGCCAAAAGGCAGGAGTGGCTCCTCAGGAGGAGGTCTCCTCGAGAGTAAGGCTTGGGGCTAATTGGCCACTCCCTTAGCCTATTTAAGGAGGAACGCCAACTGAAGCAATTTGTAGGGAACAACTTAGTTCACATACCTTCGTGTCTTGTCTTGCTTATCTTATCAGCTTCCTGCAAATTGCTTCTGGGCATTCTGCCAACCATAGTAAGCTTTCAGTTATTATTCTTTGAATTCTTGGCAGCTGTTAATGCAATTAATTAACAGCCGTTGTTGTAAAAGACTGGTTTATTCAGTAAACTAAGGTTTGAACGGACTTTGTGTGTACTGCACCATAAAGAGTATTTTAACTTACTGCACCTGAGTCTAGTTTGCCAATTGCACAGTGGCAATTAGGACAGCGCTCCAGAGGGTCAACGTCATTGCCCAGAGGATCATTGGTTACCCTCTCCCCTCTTTGGAAGAGCTTGATAGCTCCCGCTGCCTTACGCAAGTTCAAAACATTCTTAAAGATCCATCTCATCTTGGGCACCGTTTTTTTTTTTAACTATTACCAACTGGCAGATGGTACAGGATAATAAAAACAAGGACAAATAGACTGAAAAACAGCTTCTATCCTGGAGCAGTAACTATATTGAATTCTACTGTATAGTCCAATTTTATATATATATATATATATGCATATTCTTTCTAGCCAGGTTTTACCTACGTAAACTAAGATGTTATACAGAGTATACGTAGGTAAAACCTGGCTAGAAAGAATATGCACATAAAAGCCTACGAAAAAGAAATATATATATGTGTGTGTGTGTGTGTATGTATGTGTGTGTATATATATATACATGTATATATATATATATGTATATGTATATATATATATGTATATGTATGTGTGTGTGTGTATATATATATATATATATGTTTTCTCAGGTTTTCGTGGGTGTTTGTATGCAGGTCTTTGGTTATTCGGGTCTTCTCCCACGTAAAATTGGAAGTGTCTTGGCGACGTTTCGACGAAGTCTCATTCGTCATCTTCAGGCTGGTGTTCTCGGCTTCTCGGCTGTATGTATGTATGTATGTATCTATGTATCTATGTATCTATGTATCTATGTATCTATGTATCTATGTATCTATGTATCTATGTATCTATGTATCTATGTATCTATGTATCTATGTATCTATGTATCTATGTATCTATGTATGTATATATGAAAATAGATACTATACCTTTACAGGAAGGATACATGAGATGTGGGTGTGGCTTACTGATGAAGGCTAACAAGCTGGAAATAGATCTATATAAGTCTTTCACCTGGCACCAGAACTTGCTGGCTGCCAGAAAGAAAAAAAGCCCAGAATCGAGTGGATGTGATTTTACTGAGCTAGGGCTGCAGAAAAATCTTGGTTACGTAGGAAAAACCTGGCTAGAGAAAACACACACACACACACACACACACACACACACACATAACCTGTGCACTATATATATTGCACAGGTTTTCAATTCAATTGTATAGAATGTGAAGGATGTGTGTTTGTGTCTTGTGTTTATAGATACAACGTACACTGAAGATGGCATTTAATTTCATTGTACGAGGTGCAATGACAAAAAAGTAAACTAACTCAAGAGATTCCTTCTGAGGAATCATATGCAAAGTTATATGACCGATTCGTGGGTCTGGTGGATTCCAAGTGCCGCTGAAATGCAAAGAGTTTTGCATCTCCAGTAAGATGGCACCGAGATTGCCACAGCTCTCCCAACTTTATAAACTATGGGAGGCTTCAAAGGGAAGGCCCTGCGTTCTTTGGAAAGGTCATCGCTTGTTTATTAACAGATTTTTAAAGGAGGCTGGTATTTTTTTAAAAAACCCAAATATTTCAACGAATCTCCATCAGTAATATTCAACCAACTTTACAATGTATATAATTGCTATAAACATTTTCTTCTGAAGTTTAGAGAGTCAGATCTAAGAGGAGAAGAGAGGAAAGAAGGGAAGGGAAGGAAAGGGAAGGGAAGGGAAGGGAAGGAGAGGAGAGGAGAGGAGAGGAGAGGAAAGAAGGGAAGGGAAGGAAAGGGAAGGGAAGGGAAGGGAAGGAGAGGAGAGGAGAGGAGAGGAAAGAAGGGAAGGGAAGGGGAGGAGAGGAGAGGAGAGGAGAGGGGAGGGGAGAGGAGAGGAGAGGAGAGGAAAGAAGGGAAGGGAAGGGAAGGGAAGGGAAGGGAAGAAGAGGAGAGGAGAGGAGAGGAGAGGAAAGAAGGGAAGGGGAGGGGAGGGAAGGAGAGGAGAGGAAAGAAGGGAAGGAAAGGAAAGGAAAAGGGAAAGGAAAGGAAAGGAGAGGAGAGAAGAGGAGAAGAGAAGAGAGGAGAGGAAAGAAGGGTAGGGAAGGGAAGGGAAGGGAAGGGGAGGAGAGGAGAGGAGAAGAGAGGAGGGCAGAGGGCAGAATGGAAAATAGAAAAGAGGGAGGAAAGGAAAGAGAAGGAAGGAGAAGGGAAGGGAAGGAAAGGAAAAGAAGAAAAGAGAGGGAGGGAAGGAAAGGAAAGGAAAGAGGCTTTTTTTCCTTGTAAAAACATTTTTTCTATAACCTCTTCGGCCAAGGAGGTTGTAGAAAAAATGCTTTTAAAAGCCTCTGATGATCCCAGCTGAGCCGCGTGATCATCAGAGGCTTTTTTTTTAACTTTTAAAAGCATTTTTTTCGGCGAAGAGGTTGTAGAAAAAATGCTTTTAAAAGTAAAAAAAAAAAGTCTCTGATGATTGTGCGGCTCAGCTGAGCAATGGGGAGGGGCTGGGATTTTTGCTACCGGTTCTCCGAACCACCCGCCTCCATCGCTACCGGATCGGGCGATCCGGTCCGAACCGGGAGCATTTCACCCCTGATCCGTACTATAACCTAATGAGAGCCAATCCCACTCCCTTCTAGCACCCGCCTCCATCGCTACATCCGGTCCGAACAGGGAGCATTTCACCCCTGAACCTGCAGCTCTGGAGCTGCATGCTCTTTGGGACCTCTGCTGTGGCTCCCTGTCAGGTGATCCCACCACTGGCTGGCCCCACCCCTTGCCCTCCCAATCACTCCTCACCTGGCCTGAGAAGGTAAGAGCAATGGTGGGGGATGGAGAAGTGGCCAGGGCAGAGATAGGGAGATATAAAGAGAGGGGGAGAGAGAGAGGGAGGGAGGGAGAGAGAGATGTCAAAAGGATTTTGTGGTTCCTGGTGTTTTTTAACAAGTGGTTCTCTGCCCTAATGACCGGCTGGGTAGGCGTGGCTAGGGGGGGTGTCATGTGACTGGTGGAAGTGAGTGACATCGAGTTGGCCACGCCCACCCAGGTTTTGTGGCTCCCGGTGTTTTCTTTTCTGTGGGAAACGAGTCCAAATGGCTCTTGGAGTATCTAAGGTTGCAGACCCGTGGACTAGATGACCTCTAAGGCCCTTTCTAACTCTGTTATTCTGTTACTACAACAGTTTGTTTAGTGAATTTGGCTTCCCCACTGACTTTGCTTTGTCAGAAGGTCACAAAAAGGGGATCACATGCCCCCGGGACTCTGCAACCGTCATAAATACATGACTGTAGAGATGCTGTAATATAAACCTGAAAAAATGGTCATAAGTCTGTATGTCATTTGGAGCTCAGAGGCAAAGCTCACTTCTGTTACTTAGCAGCAGGAATTTATTTATTTATTTATTTATTTGTTTGTTTGTTTATTTATTTATTTATTTATTTATTGGTTCGATTTATATGCCGCCCTTCTCCGGAGACTCAGGGCGGCTTACAATGCGTTAAGCAATAGCCTTCATACTTTTTGTATATACCTGATTAGTAGGGCTTTCAGGCCCCCCCTAAGCGGTGTTCTATTTTATACAAAGTCAGCTTATTGCCCCCACAATCTGGGTCCTCATTTTACCTTCCTCGGAAGGATAGAAGGCTGAGTCAACCTTGAGCCTGGTGAGATTTGAACTTGCAGTAATTGCAGGCAGCTGGTGTTACTTAACAGTGCTTTAGTCTGCTGCGCCACCAAGGGTCTTTTAAATTGTGGTGGTAAGTCGAGGATTGCAGTTGTAAGTACAGGAGTACCTCCAGGTTCATATTTGCTCATTGTAATTGGGATGAGCTTTTTAACATTTTTGACCTACACTATATAAATAAATTCATGCCGAGGTGTGAGACAAGACCAGCACTGCTTAAAAACTTCCGTTTTGTTGAATGCAAACCAGTTTGGAGCGAATATGTTTCGTGGCAACTTATCCAGGGCGACAGATATTATTCGACTTCCTGCATTGTTATGTGGGGTAGTGTCAAGTGAGAGAGATCAAATCCACACACGAAGGCCCTATTAAAAGGATTTATTGCTTTAAACAGCCTATGCCCAGGATTCTCCTCAACTCACTGTTAGCATCTGCTTGGAGTTAGATAAAAGGTCAATGGAATTCAAGGGAGGTTGGGCTTAGTTTTGCTTCTGACTACGGAGGGATTCCAGCAGTGGTGGGATTCAAATAATTTAACAACTGGTTCTCTGCCCTAATGACCGGCTGGGTGGGCGTGGCCATGGTGGGCGTGGCCAGGGGTGTGTGACAGGCAGCACTCAGTCTCCTGCTGTTGTGGCTCCGTTACCGGAGCCTGTGTCATCGGCAGGAGAGGACTCCGAGAGTGAAGGAGAGGAATTGGCAAGGCCTCCCTCTCCAGGACCCTCCTCTCTGGCAATGCCTTCGGTGTCCGCCGAAAGTCAAGAGATAGGGCCGGGGCCACGCACGTCCACGCAGCCACAGATGGACAGTGATGAGGGAAATGAGTCTTGGCTGGATCCTCGGCAGCGTCGCAGAGATAAGCGCGTGCAACAGAAGAAAAGGCGTGCCAGAGATTAAGCTGAGTCACTGGACCACACCCCACAGGGTATAAAAGGGGGTGAGGTGGCCATTCAGACTCTGTGACGGACAAAACTAACTTCTATCGAGTCACATTGCATCTTTGGAAACAGCATTATCTGCCTTGGATTTATTTTACGAACTGGACAATGCTTGAACTGTGTGTATTTTGTTTATGAGTAAAGTTCTTGGCAAGCAGTTACTGGGTTGCTGCCAAGCCTCTTATCGGAAGAATTGGTTGTCTGCCAGTTTATTCAACCCCCGGCTGTCTGTTTGTGTGCGTGTGTGAGACGGGGACAGAACACCTGCATCCCCCTGGGAGCAAAAATGGGCTGCTGGGGGGACGCTCTGCCCCCCTGCACCCCGTTTTGGGTCTAGTAGGCCTCCCTGCTCTTACCTGGGAGCCAAAATGGGGCATGTGGGAACTCCTGGAAGGGGCGGGGAGGGGAGGGTCCAGCAATTTAACTACCGGTTCCCCCGAATCGGCCCGAACCGGCTGAATCTCCACCACTGGATTCCAGGCTGATCCCTCTTTGAACTCCACCCCTAGATTCTGCTACTCTTTTTCCTACAAGCTAGACTTGTAGGAAACTAGACTTGAGTCTTGGGTCCCTTTCAATCTATGATTTTGGGATTAGAATAGAATAGAATAATAGAGTTGGAAGGGACCTTGGAGGTCTTCTAGTCCAACCCCCTGCCCAGGCAGGAAGCCCTACACCACTTCAGATAAATGGTTATCCAACATCTTCTTAAAAACTTCCAGTGTTGGAGCATTCACAACTTCTGCAGGCAAGTTATTCCACTGATTAATTGTTCTCACTGCCAGGAATTTTCTCCTTAGTTCTAGGTTGCTTCTCTCCTTGATGAGTTTCCACCCATTGCTTCTTGTTCTACCCTCAGGTGCTTTGAAGAATAGTTTGACTCCCTCTTCTTTGTGGCAACCCCTGAGATATTGGAACACTGCTATCATGTCTCCCCTAGTCCTTCTTTTCATTAAACTTGACATACCCAGTTCCTGCAACCGTTCTTCATATGTTTTATCCTCCAGTCCCCTAATCCTCTTTTTTGCTCTTCTCTGCACTCTTTCTAGAGTCTCAACGTCTTTTTTACATTGTGGCGACCAAAATTGAATGCAAAATTCCCAGGCTAAAGTTTGAGAGGGGATGATTGGCCCAGAGCCCACCAGATGCTTCTTCACCCACAGTGGCACAGTGGTTAGAATGCAGTACTGCAGGCTAATTCTGCTGCCTGCAATTTGGCAGTTTGAATCTCCGCGAGGCTCAAGGTTGACTCAGCCTTCCATCCTTCCGAGGTCAGTAAAATGAGGACCCAGATTGTTGGGGGGCAGGGGGGGGGAAGATGCTGATTCTGTAAACCGCTTAGAAAAGGCTGTAAATCACTGTAAAGCTGTATATAAGTCTAAGTGCTATTGCTATTGCTGGCAAACTCTCTGGTAGAGAGGAGTTTGAACCTGGGCCTAGCCACTCCTCGTCCATCACCTTCCCCATTAGACCAGTCTGACGGGAGGTGTGGGGGGCTGAGAGGGAGGGATTGCCCCAAATCTGCCAATTAGCTTCTGGGGTTAAGTCTGGATCTCTCAAGAGCTGAACAAAAAGAGAATGACTAGTCCAAATTTACAATGCATCACATATTCAAAAATATGGGCTATTGATTATACAGGTAGTCCTCGATTTACAACCATTTGCATAGTGACTGTTCAAAGGTACAACAGCACTGAAAAAAGTGACTTACGACCAGTTCTCATACTTATGACTGTTGCAGCATCCCTACAATCATGCGATCAACATTTAACTCTTGACAACTAATATGATGCTTGCATATCCCACTCACACCAGGAGACTGTGGGTTCTAGTCCCGCCTTAGGCATGAAAGCGAGCTGGGTCACGAGCCAATGACAGATGACTGGGTGACTTTGGACCAATCACCATGAGATAGTGAGTTCTAGTCCCGTCTTAGGCATGACAGCTGGCTGGATGACTTTGGGCCAATCACAAGGAGATGGTGATTTCTAGTCAGTGGTGGGTTCCTTCCAGTTTAACAACAGGTTTGGTGATTGCACGCTTTATGTGCGTCCGCGCCAGAGTTCAACAAAAAATCACCTTCCGCGTTAGTGCTAGGGAATTAAAACAGCTGAGACGCGGGAATCTGCTCTGCCGCGCTAATCAGCTGTGAAGATAAAGGTAAGTAAAGCGCAGGGGCGGGCAGGCAGGCCCAGCTGATCGTCCGAGCTACTGGTTCGCCCGAACCGGTCCGAACTGGTAGAATCCCACCCCTGTTTCTAGTCTAGCATGAAAGCCAGCTGGGTGACTCTGGACCAATCACCAGGAGATGGTGACTTCTAGTCCCACCTTAGGCATGAAAGCCAACTGGGCAATTTTGGGTCAATCACTGTTGTGGTCCACCAGTAGCCTGTGGAGCTGACAGCGGAGTCGGACAACAATGAGGCTGAGGAAGAACATGGGCCAGTCCTGGAGGTTGCCGAAGGCCCGGATGAGGGCTCTGCGTCGGAGGCAGAGATGGGGCCAGGGCCATCGGGGAGTGATGCGCGGACTCTGGCGCCTCCAGAGGCTGACAGCAGAGAGGCAGAGGAACAGAAGGAGCCTGTTCCTAGTGCACGTATGAGAAGAAGGCAAGAGCAGCTACAGCAAAGAGGACAACTCGGGAGTAAGGCCAAGAGATGATTGGCCCCTCCAATAAGGCTTAAAAGACCAGCAAGGGCCCTTGGGCTCTTTGTTGGAAAACAACGTTGATAGATTTGTTTCTTGTCTTGCTGCATTTATTTCTTGTTGGCGTCTTCTGCTCCGGAACTTTTGCCAAGAAAAGCCTTTGGCAGTTTGCCTAATTATCCCAAGGTTGGTGATAAACTAAAGACTGGTGTTTTGAGGACTTTGCTTTCATTTAATTTAGAATACGCTGAGAATGAGTTAATTCTCAGCTGTTTGAATAGAATCTGTTTGATTTTGGAACTGTTTTGCATTTAATATTAACTACGTGGGCCTGGGTCACAACAATCACCAGGGACCTGTGAGTTCTAGTCCTGCCTTAACCATGAAAGCCAGCTGGGTGACTTTGGACTAGTCCCTGTCTCTCAGCCCAACCCACCTCGCAGCGTTGTTATTATGGGGAAAATAGGAGGAGGAAGTTGTGTCGGAAATGTTTAACCTCCTTGAGCTGTTGGTAAAAATAATAAAGGCGGGATACAAAATAATGAAGGCAGCATATAAATAAATTAATAAACAAATTGTTGCAATATTTTCAGGATCAGACTCAATAAGAATGATAAGAGTTAGAGATTTAAATATATTTCTCTTTAATTATAATAGGCATTCTATATTCACTGAATATTCACAGATAGAAGCAACGAAAATGGCGAAGGTGGCTCCTTATATATACAAAGGGTGGAGCCAGAAGTGGGAGTGGTGAATTATGAATACATTAAGAGTCAAAGAATAAGTTAACCCCTGATAACCCATATATACATTATTTACACATTAGGGAATAAGGCATTTACATCTGACAAATCCCCCTCTAAATGCCGGTTCGCTATACAACACCAGTTACATTCAGATTCAGGACAATATAAGACATACAATTTGGAAGTTAAGTATTTGTGCTGTTTAGAAGGTAAAGGCTTCGTCAATATGTCTGCTAATTGTTCAGAGGTATCGCAATGTACTGCTTTGATAAATCCATCTTGAGACAATTGTCTCACATGTTTAAATTTTATATCTATATGCCTGGATCTTTGTCCAATGGCATCGGATCTAGATATTTCAATGGCTGCTTTATTGTCTTCATGCATAACAAAAGGCAGAGCAGGTTTTTTCCAAACATCTGAAATTAAATCATTAAACCATACAAGATTATTTGCAGCTTTGGATAAACAAACATATTCCGCTTCTGTGGTTGAAGTGGCTACCAGTTCTTGTTTACCAGTGTACCAGTAAACTGGACAGTCATTTAATAGAAAAATATAACCAGAAGTACTTTTCCTGCATGATACATCTCCAGCCCAATCTGCATCTGCGTAACATGTAAGTTTTGGTTCTTTATTATTACTAGGTTCTAATACTAGACAAAAGTCTAATGTACTTTTCAGATATCTTAAAATTCTTTTGACAGCTTCCCAGTGATACATAGTTGGTTTGCTAACGTGCCTTGACAATAAATTGAGTGGTAATGCAATATCTGGCCTAGTCCAATTAGATATATAAAGAAGTGAACCTATGACTGATCTATAAAATGTATTATCCTTGAATTCAGGGGAAGATTCATCATTATTTCTAAGGAAATCAGTTTGCATAGGAGTGTCACAGGGTTTGGCATCGTTCAAATTGCATTTGTTTAGTAATTCGACAATTTTATCTTTCTGAGTAAGTTTGAATCCCCTTCTAGTTTTGTTAATTTGTACACCAAGGTATTTGTTTACTTTACCTAGAGATTTCAACGAGAAATGTTCATTTAGCTTGTTTACAAAGACTTCTCTTCTCTCCTTGTTTTTTCCTATATATAAAATATCATCTACATAAATCAATACAAATTCAATGTAATCATCACTTTTTTTGACAAAGAAACAATTATCAGCAGTGGTAGCGTTGAAATCCATGGTCTTAAGTACTTTTACCAAGCAATCGTACCATCTTTTGCCAGATTGCTTTAGTCCGTATAAACTCTTGTTCAATAGCCAAATTTCATTTTTATTAGTGTATTGACTGTGAGGTGCTCTTACATATATTTCCTTATCTAGTTTTGCGTGTAGATACGCAGTCTGTATGTCATATTGGAATACATCAAGATTGAGTGCAGATGCTACTACTAGGGCTGTTTTAACACTCTCAGTTCTTACTGTGGGGGAGTACGTGTCAGTATAGTCCTCTGGATATTTTTGTGCATAACCTTGTGCAACCAATCTAGCTTTGTATAGAGTATTGCCTTCTTCTAGGTTCTTAATTTTATAAATCCACCTGGTACCAATAATTGTCTTATCTCTAGGTGCAATCGCAGGTGTGAATACATTTAATCCTTGCAAACTCTCCATCTCTTTTTTCATAGCTAGTTCCCATTTTTCTTTTTCTTCACGAGGGAGTTTTAATACTTCCTCATATGTATTAGGTGTTATTTGTTCACCATTCATATGCATTATGTAATCTCTGTATTTATTTGGTATTTGATTTCTGTTGTTCCTAATAGCTCTTTCAGGTTTGCTATGGTTGTCATGTAAATATCTTGCTTCCTTTTTCGTTAATGTGTCTGTCTTTATTTTGTGTTGACTATTTGTCCATGTTTTGGTTTTGTTCTTGTTTCTGTTAATATTTTGGTTTTCCATTGTCCTTTCCTCACGAGATTTTGTATCTTTGCATCTATTTGGAAATATTTCATTAAGATGTAATTTAGACCAGTTGGCCTGTTCATGGAACACAGCTGTCCTGGAAACTATAAATTTGTTATTATTATCAATGAATCTGTACCCTTTGGTGCCAGTTTCATATCCCATAAATCTTAGTCTTCTGGATACGTTTTCTCCCTTTCTTCTCAACTGTTTAGGTATGTGTACGTCTGCAGTGACTCCAAATATGTGCATGTGTGCTAATTTTGGTTTCCTATTATACATCACCTCATATGGTGTCTTATTCACAATACTGGACCAGGTTCTATTTTGAGTGTAATTTGAATAATGTAAGGCTTCTGACCAAAATTGCTTGCCTAAGCCAGCATCCTCTAAAGTGCACCTAATCATGGTTTGTAATGTGGAATTCTTTCTTTCTGCAATCCCGTTCTGGAACGCAGAAAAAGGACTAGACGTGTAATGTAGCATTCCTCTATCTTTTAACCACTGGGAGAATTCTTTAGACATGAATTCACATCCCCTATCTGTCATAATTTGTTTTATTCTGATATTGTGTTGAGTTTCTATGCGTTTGTAAAATTCCTTAAATTTTTGAAAGGTTTCATCCTTATGTTTTAATGTGTAAACAAAACCATATCGACTGTAATCGTCTACTATCGTTAGGAAGTAACGTTTTCTATAAGTGATTGATGGAGTTAACGGGCCAACTAAGTCCATGTGTACTAAGTCAAAAATTTTGTTAGTTGATCTGGTGGATTTTTTTGGCCTGGGACTAGTTTTTAGTTTAGTAGATTTACATACTGAGCATTCCAAATAATTTTCACAATTTTTTATTTTGACACCTTCTGCGTGTTCAGTCATTTTTTGTACTACAGGAAAACTTGCATGTCCTAACTTCCTATGTAAGATGTGAGCACACTCATCATGAATTGGTTTACCTATTTTTGGTTTCTTTTCAATATGTGTATCTGTGTGATCATGAGATATTTTACATTCATCATTGTCACTGTTACTAACATTTTCATCATCTGCCTCAATACAATCTTCCATATTTGAATCAATGTTATGTAACCATCTTTCTTTTGTTATCAGATAGGGTAGACCTCCTTTAATCATCACAGTGCCTACATTGGTTTTATTTTTCTCTAAAGTGGCTTTTCCCTTTGAGAAAACTATATTGATGTCAGAATCTCTGCTTAGTTTTATGGCACTTAGTATGTTATGAGGTATTTCTGGTATTAACAATACCCCCTCTATTTTTCCTAGACCAGGCAAGGTCACATTCCCTTTGCCTAATACTTGAACCTTTTCTTGATTAGCTACTTTTATTACAAACTTGTCTTCAGTAAATGAAGACAATATATTTTTGTTGTTAGTGGTGTGATTAGTTGCCCCAGAATCAATAAGCCAATTATTGTTCTCATCTTGTTGCGCTTTTAAGCTGTCTTGTTTATTTAGTCCATTCAGTGAACCAGATTTTCTCTCTTTTGAATTTTCTCTGCCCCCTCTACTTTCTCTGTAATTTGGTGGGCTTCTATATTTATGCCTATCTGTGGAAGATTGTCTATAATTGTATTTATTTCTATATTCTGGCCTATGTCTTTCCTTTGAAATTTTGGGACAATCTCTTCTATTGTGTTCCCTGGACCCACAATTGTGGCATTTAAAAGTTTCATTGTATTTCTCTTGGAAAGCTACCTTCCTAAAAGATTTGTGTTCTGTGTGATTGCTAGAACGATTTTTTCTTGAATTGTCTTCTGCTATTAATTTGTTAGATAGACTTTCTATGGATAAATATCCTAGATTGATGGTGTCTAAGTGTGACATAAAACTATCCCATGATGAATCAAGTGAGTTGATAATAACACTTTTCATTGTTTGATCTGAAATCACTTCCCCCCTCAAATGCAGCTCAGCTCTTATTTTGTTTAAAGATATTAAATGCTCACTTATGGAAACCCCTGGTTTTACTCTGGAAGAAAAGAAGTCCTTAGATATTCTTGTGGTGGTAGCTACGCTATCACTGTGAAACAAACTAAACATGCATTGAATTATTTCTGAAACAGTTAGATTTGGTTTGATGCTATGGTACATTGCAGGAGATACGCTAGATATTATTAAGAAGAATGCTTTATGGTGTAAACAATCTATTTTTAAAGTCCAAGGTCTTCTTGGGGGACTAGTGATAAAAAATAGTAAATTTTCTTTCATAAAGACAACCTGGAGCTGTTGGTACCATTCTTGCAAATTAATGCCATCAACCCTAAGTTTTGGGAAGTCACTGGGTAAGTTTCCTACATTATTCTGTCCATTACTTACAACCTGAGGTAGTCCGTGGTCTCGCAAGTGTAGGAAATTGCAAAACGGCATGGGGATGCTCGCAACGAGTCTGCGCGGTTCTCTGGCCAGTTCAAGTCTTTCCGGACCGTCTACGTAGTTTCGCACATGCGCGTCGCTCACTTCTTCTCTGGCGTCGTCGTGGAAGGTTCTCTTCATTGTAGCTCGCTCGCTCCGCTCCTCTCCAGACGAGTCGGTCTCTGGCTCAATCTTAGGAGTTCTGATGGCGGCGGCTGCTCTTCTCTTTCTTTTGGGTGCGTTGGCACTTGCTTCGGTCTGCGGTGTAGGGCGGAATCGGCATGGCTCTCTGGGCTCGGGCGTCGTCGCCTTCGAAGTCAGGATGGGAGCGTGCAGGTCTTGAATTATCGGCTTGTTCACTTGCTTCTTAGTTGATGCTTTGGAAATTTTTAATTTTGGCCCAAAAGCAGCAAAAAGCGTCTTCATTGCTGACTTTACTTGGGATTTCGTTAAGTCTTCGTCACTTTCTGATTCTGGCTCTTCTGAAGAGTTTGAATCTTCCTTTTCACTTTCGTTGTCTGACAATGTTTTTCGCGCCAGAAATTTTGAACTGAGCATTTTGATTGGTTCTGCTTCGCTCATTTCGGAGGCTTGTTGAAACCAAGATGGCTGCCATTCAAAATTTCGCGCGGGTCATCTTTTTTCTTTTTCATAACGACTTTCTCTGTAGTCATATCACTCACGGTTTTTTGGTCTTTGGGCTTCTCTTTAGCGATGTTTTTCTCTCTCGCTGCTCCGCTGTTCTTTAGCATTTCTTGGAGGTTCGCGATGAGTCTTTCATCACTCTTCTGGCTTTTTAATAGCTTCAATATCTCTGACCTGAGTTCGTTATTTTCTATTTCAATTTCCTCCTGGTCATCATTTTCGTTTATTAATTCTTCTTCTTCAGTGGTGTATTCTTCGGATTCTCTCGAAATCGCGTTTGTGGATTCGTTGATTATTTCTTGTTCAGTTTCTATTTCTTTGCTGTAGGCCCTGGTGTTGGGCCTATCTTTCTTAGACATTTTTATTTATTTATTGAGTCAATCAACCATCCTCTGCTACCAGCTTGTTGCAATATTTTCAGGATCAGACTCAATAAGAATGATAAGAGTTAGAGATTTAAATATATTTCTCTTTAATTATAATAGGCATTCTATATTCACTGAATATTCACAGATAGAAGCAACGAAAATGGCGAAGGTGGCTCCTTATATATACAAAGGGTGGAGCCAGAAGTGGGAGTGGTGAATTATGAATACATTAAGAGTCAAAGAATAAGTTAACCCCTGATAACCCATATATACATTATTTACACATTAGGGAATAAGGCATTTACATCTGACAAATAAACACATGAATCTCTGGTTGCCAGGACAAATATTTTTGTCATTTGGAATACAAAGATAATGAAGGTGGGATACAAATAAATAAATAAATAAAAAAACAAATAAACAGCTTGCCTCCAGAAGTTGTGGGAGCTTCATCCCTGGAGACTTTCAAGAAGAGACTGGACAGCCATCTGTCAGAAATGGTGGAGGGTCTCCTGCTTGGGCGGGGGGATTGGACTAGATCAGGGGTGGGTTCTAATTTTTTTTACTACCGGTTATGTGGGCGTGGTTTATTTTGTGGGCGTGGCTTGATGGTTATGTCACAATTATTTAGGATTTAGCAGAGGTACTGGTCTACCAGGCTTTTAACTGCTTGCAGAGCTGTACCGGTCTACCCATTTATTTTGCAGGCACCGGTCTACTCATTTGTTTTTGGAGGCACCGGTCTACTCATGTATTTTTGCAAGCATTGGTCTACTCATTTGTTTTTTGAGGCACTGATCTACTCATGTATTTTTGCAGGCACTGATCTACTCATGTATTTTTGCAGGCACTGGTCTACCCATTTATTTTTGCAGGCACTGATCTACTCATGTATTTTTGCAGGCACTGATCTACTCATGTATTTTTGCAGGCACTGGTCTACCCATTTGTTTTTTGAGGCACTGATCTACTCATGTATTTTTGCAGGCACTGGTCTACCCATTTATTTTTGCAGGCACTGATCTACTCATGTATTTTTGCAGGCACTGGTCTACCCATTTATTTTTGCAGGCACTGATCTACTCATGTATTTTTGCAGGCACTGATCTACTCATGTATTTTTGCAGGCACTGGTCTACCCATTTATTTTTGCAGGCACTGATCTACTCATGTATTTTTGCAGGCACTGGTCTACCCATTTATTTTTGCAGGCACTGATCTACTCATGTATTTTGCAGGCACTGGTCTACCCATTTATTTTTGCAGGCACTGATCTACTCATGTATTTTTGCAGGCACTGGTCTACCCATTTATTTTTGCAGGCACTGATCTATTCATGTATTTTTGCAGGCACTGGTCTACCCATTTATTTTTGCAGGCACTGATCTACTCATGTATTTTTGCAGGCACTGGTCTACCCATTTATTTTTGCAGGCACTGGTCTACCCATTTATTTTTGCAGGCACTGATCTACTCATGTATTTTTGCAGGCACTGGTCTACCCATTTATTTTTGCAGGCACTGATCTACTCATGTATTTTTGCAGGCACTGGTCTACCCATTTATTTTTGCAGGCACTGATCTACTCATGTATTTTTGCAGGCACTGGTCTACCCATTTATTTTTGCAGGCACTGATCTACTCATGTATTTTTGCAGGCACTGGTCTACCCATTTATTTTTGCAGGCACTGATCTACTCATGTATTTTTGCAGGCACTGATCTACTCATGTATTTTTGCAGGCACTGGTCTACCCATTTATTTTTGCAGGCACTGATCTACTCATGTATTTTTGCAGGCACTGGTCTACCCATTTATTTTTGCAGGCACTGATCTACTCATGTATTTTTGCAGGCACTGATCTACTCATGTATTTTTGCAGGCACTGGTCTACTCATTTGTTTTCTTTTAACACTGATCAGCTGTAGGGCAGCTCTTTGAAGCCCGGTGGCAAGAGTTTAAACAGTTTTTTTCCCTCTAGCCATCAACTGGGACTCAGGAGGCAGCAATAGATTGGGGGTGGGGCCAAATAAAAGGTAAGAATAATGTGGGGGGGCGGGGGGGCAGAACCAGTTCGATGACGTCATATCGTCACTGCTACCGGCTCGGGAGAGCCGGGCCAAACTGGGAGGAACCCACCACTGGACTAGATGATCTACAAGATCCCTTCCAACGCTGTTAATCTGTTAAATGTACCTCTGTATTCATTGCCAGGAATAAAAATTTTTGTGTTTGGAATACAAAACTAATAAAGGTGGGATAGAAACAAATAAATCACTGATGGCTAAGCTTTTTGTTGTGTGCCGAAGGCGCGCCCAAGTGTGCGCCACACCACATTCGCGTGCCTGCACCCATAATGCAGTGCACGCGCGACCCCCTGCCCCCCTGCGCATATGCGTGCAACCCCCTGTGCTTTCCTCGCCCCCCCCACGCATGCGTGCGTGCCCCCCACACCCCGGTTTTGGTCCCAGGAGGCTGCAGGGAGGCCTGCTAGGCCCAAAACAGGCCACGGTGGGGGCTGTGGCGCATCCCGCGCACTTCCCTCCACTTCCGCGCATGTGTGTGAGACCTCCCAGCACCACCGGGCATGCGAGCACGTCTCCTACATACGCCCCACCCCCGCACATGCGCGGCAGAGAACCGAAAATCATCTGGCCGGTGGGAGGTGCATGGGCATGCAGGGTGGACCTGAGCTGGGCTTGTGTGCCAGCAGAGAGGGCTCTGTGTGCCACAGGTTCACCATCACAGAAATAAATTGGTCCTAAGGTCCTAAGCGCTCCATGGCTTAGGACCTGGTTATCTACGGGACCGCCTGCTACCACCAATAGCCTCCCACCGGCCAGTACGCTCCCATAGAGAGGGGCTCCTCCGGGTGCCATCGGCCAAACAATGTCGACTGGCGGCCCCTAGGGGGAGAGCCTTCTCTGTGGGGGCACCTACGATCTGGAACGAGCTCCCCCCGGAGATACGGAGGATCCCGGATCTGCGCACCTTCCGCCGCGCGCTTAAAACGTTTTTATTTCATCAAGCTGGCCTGGCCTAAATCTTCTCCCCTTTTAAATATAAATTTTAAATACAAATTTTAATCTGTTTAAATTATGGGGTATTTTAAATTCAGTCAAATTATTTAATTCGTTTTTAATCTATTTTAAATTTTTGTATCTCTGTGTTATATCTTCTGGTTGTTCACCGCCTCGAGTCCTTCGGGAGAAGGGCGGTATAGAAATTTAATAAAATAAAATAAATATATAAATAAATAAATAAATTAACCAATAAACAAATCCATGGACCTCTGTATTGGTTGCCAGGGCTAACATTTTTTAAAATTTGGAATACAAAAATAATAATAATGGTGGGATAGAGACAAATACACAAACAAACCTCTGTATCGGTCGTTAAGGGTTAAGTTGTTTTCGCTTCCCTGAATCCTATTTCGAAGGGAATGTAGAGGGAATGTCAACAGAATGGGAGACACTTCCGTCATCCGCCCAAGCTATGCAAAACCTTTGATGCTGTTTTCCAGGCCTTCAAAATTTGGGGGCTATTTTGAGGAAAAGATGAAGGGAACAGAAGAACCTACGAAACCCTTTGGCCAACTCTGCCTAGTTTTGATGTTATTTCCTTTCTTTCCCGCCGCTCCTTCCATCCTTTCCCAAAAAAAAAAAAAACCCACGAAAAGTTCAAAGCGACGAATTCTGACAGTATTTTTTTTTTCTTCCCTAGTTCAAACACTCACTTTCTTTGTTTACATAGCAGACGTGGCTTCGGGTTTTTTCTTTCCCCTCCGAAAGAAAATTACATTAAAGGCGGAGGAATAAATAGCTTTTCTAGTCTGATTCTTTTAAACTCACACTCACGGACATCATTTCGATGTTGTGAGGGGGAGTGTGTGAAAATGGAAACTCGACAACCCTTTTATCTACGTCAGTTCGGACTGATCGCTTCCCGAAGTTATATAAAAACACAAAAGAGGAGAAATTTCTGAGCAGGGGAAAACAATGAAATGAGCCGTCTCCCGCGGGATACTGGTGGCATAATAAATTACAGGTGATCCTCGGCTTACAACAGTTCATTTAGTAACCGTACAAAGTTGCAATGGTACTGAAAAAAATCGATTTATGAGGGGGGGGGTTCCCATGGTTACAACTTTTGCAGCCTTCCCCCTTAAAACGTGATCAAAATCCAGAGGCTTGGCCACTATTTCGTACTTATGATGGTGGCAGCTAAATTCCCTAAAGTCAAGGGATCAAAATTCAGATGCTGGGCAATGGACTCATATTTATGACGGTTTTGCAGAGTCCCGGGGTCACTTTTGCGACCTTCAGTCAGTGGGGGAAGCCAGATTCACTTAACAACCGGGTTGCTCACTTATCAACTACAGTGAGTCTCTTAGCAACGGTGGCAAGAAAGGGGCAAAACTCGCTTAACACATGTTTCACTTAACAACAGAAATTTTGGGCACAATTGTGATCATAAGTTGAGGACTATCTGGAATATATTTAGATCCAACTGTCCCCCATGTGGTATCAATGACTATCCTTCCTTCCTCCTTCTCTCCTTTCCTCCCTCCGTCCCTCCCTTCTCCTTCCTTCCTTCCTTCCTTCCTTCCTTCCTTCCTTCCTTCCTTCCTTCCTTCCTTCCTTCCTTCCTTCCTCCTTCTTTCTTTCTCTCTATCCTCCTTTCCTTTCCATGTTCCATATATTGTGTAATATTTAAAAATATTTAAAAATCAGTTGTTTGTATTCTTCTTCCTTCTTTTCTTCCTCCCTCCCTCTTCCTTCCTTCCTTCTCTCTATCCAGCTTCCTTCTTTCCCTCTTTCTTCCCTTCTCCTTCTTTCCTTCCTTCCTTCTACCCACCTTCTTTCTTTGTCTCTACCCTCCTTTCCTTTCCATGTTCCATATATTGTGTAATATCAAAAATATTTAAAAATCCATTGTTAATTGTATTTTCCTTCCTTCCTTCCTTCCTTCCTTCCTTCCTTCCTTCCTTCCTTCCTTCCTTCCTTCCTTCCTTCCTTCCTTCCTTCCTCCTTCCTTCTCTCTCTCTCTCTCTCTCTCTTTCTTTCTGTCTGTCTTTCTTTCTTTTTCTTTCTCTCTATCGTCCTTCCTTCTTTTTTATGTTTCATATCTTGTGTAATATTTCAAAATATTTTTAAAAATCATTTTTGCTTGTATTCTTCTTCCCTCTATCTAATATTTAAAATATTTTTTTAAGAGAATCAAATCATTTAAAGTGACTACAGCCCAAAAATCCAATTCATAGCTCCGTTTGGTAGGCCTCAAGGACCATTAATTCCCTCCAACGACAATACCCACCCATATAATTTAGCTTCCCATTAGAACATTCACAGGACTCTACGAGTTTGTAATTTATAGTCTTAAAAATCCATGAAGGCTTCCCCAGTGAGAAGGAGGCTTATGAGTCTATAGTTAGCGATTTGTTCCAAAATCATTAAAGGATATTCTGCCCCCCACCGCCAAAGTAATATTTTAATCTGATTTTTAAAAATGGACTGTTATCCAAATATTTTCCATTGTATAAACAACAAGACTCAGAGGAAGAGAATGTTTTCTGTTGTTTGGCTTGAAGAAATTATTAAACCCAATTTTAAATGTCAGGAACATCATTTTTAATCAGAATTCGAGGAAGGTGATGTTTGAAACTTCAAAGGTTTGGGCAGCTTGAGATGCAGCTTTAAGAAATTAGTAAAATTTAGAAAAAGAAGAAAAGGAGAAAAAGGAAGATTAGACCAAGAAGGAAAAAAAGGAAAAGAAATAATTACAATCTCAAATAGTACCAAATTAGACCCTTATATTTAACCCACATGCAGAATTTCACTATACAATGGTAATACAACACTTCGAATAGAACAGAACAGAATAGAATAGAATAAAATAGAATAGAATAGAATAGAATAGAATAGAATTTTTTATTGGCCAAGTGTGATTGGACACACAAGGAATTTGTCTTTGGTGCATACGCTCTCAGTGTATATAAAAGAAAAGATACGTTCATCAAGAATCATAAAGTACAACACTTAATGATAGTCATAGGGTACAAATAAGCAATCAAATCATATTAGGAAACAGTCAATATAAATCGTAAGGATACAAGTAACAAAGTTACAGTTCTAATATTCTTCTAATATATAATACACTTCTAATATTCCTAAAATACAAACTCCTGAATAAAGTGGAATTTAATTCAGAAACCCACATAATTTAGGAAAGCATGGCTGAAGTTTACAGACTGTCTGGAGACTATAAAGCTGGCAAAATATATCTCTAAATAAACAAATATAAGCTTTTTAGTCCTTAAGAGTATATAAGGGTGTATAACAAATACATTGATTATAAATTCCACTGATCAAGCTTATCTAGTGAGTGAATCTGTACAAAATGGACCATGGTTCTAAATATTATATTTTACGAAGAGAGGAGGAAAAAATCCTTCAGGGTAGATGTGAAAAAAAGAGATCTGCCTCAAAATTCTTCCCATCTCAACATTTGCATGAGAAGAAGCCGTTGAAAAAAAGCAGGACTCTAAGAATAAAATTTCTCCTGTATTAAAAAAAAATTGCATACAATTAGGCTAATGGAGTAAGCCGAGGTGTTAGATTTTATAAAGACTTCAGAACATAAATCCATCCAGTGGAACAAAACTAGATTTGCTTAGTTCTTTCCTTCACATTGTTTAAAAAATCCACAGCCTCAAATCAGACTGAACAGTGCTTAATTCAGATTGGTTTTTGCACTGACATTGTAAAAGAAAAATTGCATTTTTTTTCCCTATCCGAAAATACCACAGCCCGAAATTAGCAAATTTTGCTTCTTGGGGATGAAACAGTAGAGGCTTCCCAATTCTCAAACTTTTCTCCTTATTTTTATTTTTTTCCTTTTTTCCCTCTTCGCTCAAAAAGGAGTATCTGGCTCTCTCTTATTTTTTGCAATATCTCTTAGAATATACTTCCAAGTTATTTGGGGATGGGAGATCTTGTTTTTGTTGGAAAAAAGAAATTCATAGGTATACGTATCCGGTGTCTGCTCTCGATGACCCCTCAGAAGAAAAGAAACTCGAAAATCACGATAAATTATTTTCAGATGTTGGAGAATAAATCACAAGGAATTTAATTAACCGTTTCACCTTAATTTTGCCCTGGTTTTAGCCGTTAAGTCCATCAGGGCCAAGATTTGAATCTGCCGAGAAAAAAATGGCTTTAATTAGCTTATGGAGGACGGGCAAGATTTGGAAGCAAACAGCCCTGAAGTGTATGTAGATTTGGGGGAATATATTTCAGGAGAAACACAAACGGAACAAAAAACAGTTTCTCTTTCTGAAAACATCCTAAATCCTTCTCTTCATGGGGGTTTGGATCAAACACACTGCCTCCTCCTCAAATAAAGAGAGTAGAAAATCAGCACTCAGCCTAAAACGAAGACCCCTTAAATCATGTTCTCGGTTCACACGAGAGAGACCCACCAAGTTAAAGTGAGGCTGCTACTCCTGAGTAAACTCCTTGGAAAAGTTCATCCTGGATTCACATGTCGTTCCTGGGCAAAAGACGTGGACGTGGTCCTAAAATCTGGTGATATCTCTTCCCCAGGCAGAAAAATATATATATATTTATTTGCTCCACCTTCTGTATATTTTGTGTTCCAAAGCAAGCTCTTTGGAAGGACGGATCCTGAAGCTGAAACTCAAAAGCTTTGGCCACCAAAGGAGAAGAGAGTGCTAAACTTTGGAGAAGACCCTGAAGTTGGGAAAGATGGAAGACAAGAGAAAAAGGGGATGGCAGAGAGTGAGATGGTTAGAGGCAGGGATGATATACTCTGAAGTCTGCTACGGGTTTCTTCACGCACGCTTTGCGCGCATGTGCGCTGCAGGCGCTAAGAAACCTTTTCTGAGTCTGCAAAGGTAAGTAGAACAGTGAGGGGGGGAGACAGCTATGCCGCGCGATTTATATTCTAAATCGCATGGCACAGCTGATTGTTGGAACTTTTAAAAAACTTTTTAAAAGCATTTTTTTACTACCGGTTCAGGCGAACCGGCCCGAACCGTTAGCATTTCACCCCTGGTTAGAGGGTGTCATCAAAACAACGGACGTGAATTTGGGCAAACTCCGGGAGACGATGGATGACGGTCGGGACCTGGTGTGCTGTGGTCCATGGGGTTGTGAAGAGTTGACACAACTTAGCAACCGAACAACAATAAAAAAAGCCCACCGAATTGACCAGGGCTTTAAAATGCGGTGACTTTTGAGCCTGGCTTCTGGTGATTTAAGATATTTTCTGTGCAATGGAGAACCTGTTCTTTTTTGACGTGGGTTACATCTAGCTGCTAGTTTTCCTACCAATTCCCTGAATTCCCTGAAGATGTTTAACAGTAACAGAGCTGGAAGGGACCTTGGAGGTCATCTAGTCCAACCCCCTGCTCATGCAGGAAACCTGTACTAGGGATTCGAACCGCCAAATTACCGACCTTTCTGATCGACCAGCTCAGCGTCTTAGCCACTGAGCCATCTAGTCAGGCTTCTACTTCCTCTCCTCCAAACCAGATAATCCAGGATTTTTGCTGGATCCCAGAAGGATTGACCTATAGACAGGAGTGTAAATTTGCAGCCAAAAACCACCAGAGGATTTTCCTGACTGAACTCAGTACAGGAAACTCCCTGACTTACGACCACAAAGGAGCAAAAAAATTCCCTTGCTAAGCAGGACAGTTGTTTTGCCTCATTTTACGACCTTTCTGGACACAGCTGTGAAGCAAATCACTGAGGTGGTTATGTTAGAAGCATGGCTGTTAAGCGAATCTGGCTCCCCTGTGGACTTTGCTTGTCAGAAGGTCGCAAAAGGGAATCATGTGACCAGGGCCATCTTAATAGCGTTATGGGCCCCGGCCAAAGCAGTGTATTCGGGCCCCTACGACAACTACTCACAGGAATGAAAATGTAAATAGTCGATAAAATTAAACATATATTTGTATGTTAAGGTAAAAGGTAAAGGTTCCCCTTGCACATATGTGCTAGTCGTTCCCGACTCTAGGGGGCGGTGCTCATCTCCGTTTCAAAGCCGAAGAGCCAGCGCTGTCCGAAGACGTCTCCGTGGTCCTGTGGCCGGCATGACTCAACGCCAAAGGCGCACGGAACGCTGTTACCTTCCCACCAAAGGTGGTCCCTATTTTTCTACTTGCATTTTTTATGTGCTTTCGAACTGCTAGGTTGGCAGAAGCTGGGACAAGTCACGGGAGCTCACTCCATTTACGCGGCGCTAGGGATTCGAACCGCTGAACTGCCGACCTTCAGATAGACAAGCTCAACGTCTTAGCCACTGAGCCACCACATCCCTATATTTGCATGTTAGTATTAATTTAAAAATGCAGTAAAATGTAATAAATATGTTGCTGTATTTATATGATATAAGGTGCATTAAAGGGTTAACATACACAGATTAGTATGGGGCCCCCTATGCTTGTGGTACCCACGGGCAAGCACCCATCAGGCCCATGCATTAAGACAGCCCTGCGACCCCGAGAAACAGTAATTGTCATAAATATGAGCCAGTTGCCCAAAGTACAAATTTTGATCATGTACCATGGGGACACTGCAACGGTCATAAGTCACTTTTTTCAGTGCTGTAATAACTTCGGTCACTAAATCAATGGTTGTAAGTCAAGGACTAACTTTAGTTGGAAAATCAAGGGATGGTTACAAAAACAGCCTCTTTATTTCTGGAAAGTGGGAAGAATAAAGATACTGGCATCTCACCTGAACTGGGGTGT
Source organism: Pantherophis vulpinus (assembly GCA_037215915.1). Lineage (NCBI taxonomy): Eukaryota > Metazoa > Chordata > Lepidosauria > Squamata > Colubridae > Pantherophis > Pantherophis vulpinus. Next base: position 357,557,771 of record JAXLNS010000001.1, on the reverse strand, counting down.
TCGTTTCAACCAAAAATTCTGCATTCATGTGAATGTTTTACTGGATTCACTATATCTAGTGATTGGATTCATTTAATTTGGAAAATTCAAGGCAATTTGCATTATTTGGCTGAAAGTAAGAGGTTTGTTCTGTTCTAACCTAGGCTTCCTGATATAGTAAAAAGCACATACCGTATTTTTCGGAGTATAAGACGCACCTTTTTCCCCCCTAAAAGGGGGTGAAAATTTAGGTGCATCTTATACACCGAATGTAACCCCGCCCATCCACTGGCCCCCACCCTTTGGCCTCTGCCTCCCAGCAGTTTACCTCCTTGCAAGTAAACAGCAAGAAAAAACAGCTCCTTTCAGCTTCAGCACAGCCTAATTAGCACAAGTTGATTGGATGGGCCTTCCGATTCTCAGCTGACTTGCTCTCAGCTGTTTTGTGCAGGGCTCTGCTGCTTGCTGCAAAGAGGTAAATTGCTGGAGCAGATTTTTTTTTTCCTTGTGCTAATCAAGCTATGCTGAAAACGAAACTGAAAGTAAAGCAGGGTGTTTGCTGTTTGCTGCAACAGGCAAAATTGCTCAGAGGCAGAGGCAGAGGCAGGTTTCTTTTTCTTCTTTTCCTCATCCAAAAAGGTAGGTGTGTCTTATACTCCAGTGCTTCTTATACTCCGAAAAATACGGTAATTAGTCCCAAAAACCCTTTTTTGTATTTTAACGGCTGTGAAGTCCTTTCATTCACAGCAGGTGCTGAATCACCAAGAGTTTATAAATAGTCCAACAGTAGTCTGCCACAGTCCTTTGGATAAGGCTGGTAAACACCCACCTTTATCTTCTTTGACACGCTGCCAAAGACCTAATTGGCAATTATCTTAGCAAGACCACATGGAAACACAGAGTCAAGAATGGAGCTTCAAAGTACAAACCGACACCATCCACAATGTTGCTTCCTACAAAGACCCACATGCCTTTGCTCTTCCTTTATGTCTTATGGGAAGGGCCAATCATCTCCAAGCCTTACTCCCAAGTCGCCCCTTTTGTTTTAACTGTTCTTGCCTTCTGGCGGCTCTGTGCATGCGTGCACTAGGAACAAGCTTCCACTGTTCCTCTGCCACTCTGCTGTCCGACTCTAGAGGCTCTGGAGTCCGCACATCACTCCACAATGACCCTGGCCCCATTTCTGCCTCCGATGCAGAGCCCTCGTCCGGGCCTTCCCCAGACTCCAGGACTGGTCCATGTTTCTCTCCAGCCTCCTCACTGTCCGATTCTGCTGCCAACTCTGCAGGGTGCTGGCAGACCACAACAGATTCCACCCAATCAGATAAATAAGCCTAGGTCAGTGGGGATGATGCGAATCCCCAGGCCAGAAATAATAATAAGGGTGCACTAAACATGTGCAGTGAACCAGCTCGGGCTACCTCTACAGGTATGTAACCAGATGGAAGCCAAAAGCAGAGAATTTGGCTTACGTTTTGCCATATTTTTTCCTTGGAAGTTAATTCCACCATATGCAGTGTTTCTCAGCCTTGGTAACTTTAAGATGCCTGGGGAATTCTGGGAGTTGAAATCCATCCATCTTAAAGTTACCAAGGCTGAGAAACATTGATTTCTGATCCAGTGAAAACATCTGAATGGAAACAGCAAAAAGTAGAGGAAGTCAGAAATAACTTTTTTCTTCTTTTCAAACACCTCCATGTAGGTTTATTATAGGCCCCTCTTCTGCTCTATATCAAGGGGTAAGAAACTCACCGTGCTTTACATGGGAACGTGGCAGGCAGCAGGTGAGGATTTAAAAGGGCAGGAAGTCCCCAGATTTTAAATCTGGCCAAGATAGAATAGAATAGAATAGAATAGAATAGAATAGAATAGAATAGAATAGAATAGAATAGAATAGAATAGAAATAAGAATTGGAATAGAATAGAATAGAATAGAATAGAATAGAATAGAATAGAATAGAATAGAATAGAATAGAATAGAATTAAGAAGAGAAGAGAAGAGAAGAGAAGAGAAGAGAATAGGATAGAATAGAATAGAATAGAATAGAATAGAATAGAATAGAATAGAATAGAATAGAATAGAAATAAGAATTGGAATGGAATGGAATAGAATAGAATAGAATAGAATAGAATAGAATAGAATAGAATAGAATAGAATAGAATAGAATAGAATTAAGAAGAGAAGAGAAGAGAAGAGAATAGGATAGAATAGAATAGAAATAAGAATAGAATAGAATAGAATAGAATAGAATAGAATAGAATAGAATAGAATAGAATAGAATAGAATAGAAATAAGAATTGGAATGGAATGGAATAGAATAGAATAGAATAGAAATAAGAATTGGAATAGAATAGAATAGAATAGAATAGAATAGAATAGAATAGAATAGAATAGAAATTAGAATAGAATAGAATAGAATAGAATAGAATAGAATAGAATAGAATAGAATAGAATAGAATAGAATAGAATAAATAACAGAGTTGGAAGGAACCTTGGAGGTCTTCTAGTCCAACCCCCTGCTTAGGCAGGAAACCCTACACCACTTCAGAGTGACAAATATTTATTCAACCTCTTCTTAAAAACTTCCAGTGTTGGAGCATTCACAACTTCTGGAGGCAAGTAGTTCCACCGATTAATTGTTCTCACTGTCAGGAAATTTCTCCTTGGCTCTAAGTTGCTTCTCTCCTTGATTAGTTTCCACCCATCGCTTTTTGTCCTTCCCTTGGAGAATTGGAGAGTAGCTTAACTCCCTTTTCTTTGGGGCAGCCCCTGAGATATTGGAAGACTGCTATCAAGATGTCGGATTCCACAGGGGTTGATTAAATAAATGATAAATGAGAATAATAAATATAAAGAGATATAACAAATTGATCAATATGAAAAACTAGATAATTTGTAAATGATGCATAAGGGACTAAGCACACACTTTCTGTAATTGTAATAGATGATGGTTGTTTTACCTTTTGTTTAAAAATAAAAAGAAAAATTCAAAAAAAGAAAAAAGAAAAGATTGGACAGTCATTTATCTAAAATGGTATAGGTTCGCCTGCTTGAGCACGAGGCTGGACTAGAAGACCTCCAAGGTCCCTTCCAACTCTATTCTGATTCAGTATGTTTTGCCCTCCTTTATGACTTTCTTGCTACAGTTGTTACAGGAGCCTGGTGGCGCAGCAGACTAAAGCACTGTTATTAACATCTGCTACCTGCAATTACTGCAGGTTCGAATCTCTCCAAGGCTCAAGGTTGACTCAGCCTTCCATCCTTTCTAAGGTAGGTGAAATGAGGACCCAGTTTGTGGGGGCAATAAGCTGACTTTGTATAATATACAAAAGGATGAAGGCTATTGCTTAGCGCATTGTAAGCCGCCCTGAGTCTCCGGAGAAGGGTGGCATATAAATCAAATAAAAATAAAAATAAAAATCACTGCAGTTGATTAGTTAGTCATTCAGTCATTAAGCGAATCTGGCTTCCCCCTTGACTTTGCTTGTCCGAAGTTCGCAAAAGGGAATCCCATGACACCCCCCCCCCCGGGACACAGCCACGGTCATAAATATGAGTCCGTTGCCGGAGCGTCTGAATTTTGATCACGGGGCCACGGGGGCTGCTTGCAAAGGTCATAAGTGTGAAAAACGGTCCTCAGTTGCTTTTTTCCCCAGTGCCGCTGCAACTTTGAACGGTCGCTAAGCGAACCGTTGTAAAACGAGGACTTTGAATTTTCACAATCCAACCAAAATGACCCGCATGCTGACCCAGGTCAAGGATTTATCTCTTTCTTCGGTCCCCTTTTTCCTGTCTTTCCTATCCTCCTCCTCCTCCTCCTCCTCCTCCTCCTCCTCCTCCTCCTCCTCCTCCTCCTCCTCCTCCTCCTCCTCCTCCTCCTCCTCCTCCTCCTCCTTTAGGATCAAACTCCAGGCAGTTGCGAATTATATAATAAATAGATTTAATATTAAAAAAAAAAGGGGGGGGGAGAAAAGGGTTTATGAAACATCTGAACCCGGGTTATGCAAACCTTCTCTCCTTCCCACTGGGCTTCTGTTCCCAATTTCTGCAACCACGTGACGTGAGGGTGGGAGTGAGTCGGAGGGTTGCAATTCACTTTCCGGAGGGAGGGGGGGCATTTTTTTAAAAAAAAAGGGGGGGAGTGAAAGCCCGCCCCATCCAGAAAGAGGTCTGGGGGGGCCTCTTTTTGGGAGCCATGGTCTGATTCGAGACTGGGGGAGAGGCCAGAGGGAGAAAGAAGCGCTCGCTTGGTCTCTCCTTCCCTTTGCCCCGAATGTCGCCCCTTTGGAGGGGCCTGGAAGGTCGAGGGGTGCTGCTGACTCGGGACCAGGGAAGGTAAGGAGGAAAGAAAGAGGATGAGTGCAGGCGGAGGAGGCATGGCTCGTTCTTCACACCTCTGCGTAGGTAGGAGAGAGAGGGACTCAATCTGTACGTGGGAGAGAAATAGGCAGGTCTGTCTGTCTGTCTCTCTCTCTGTGTTTAAGTGCACGTGTGTGTGTGTGTCTGTGTAAATAAAAGAGAGATGAACATTATTTACTTGGGGGTTGCTATTGAAATAGAAATATATATATATAAACCTTTTGATGGTTTAAGCAGCCCAACTCCATCCAGCCTTTCCTCCCTCCCTTCCTTCCTTCCTTCCTTCCTTCCTTTCTTCCTTCCTCTTTCTCCTTTCCCTTCTTTTCTTTTCTCTAGTATTTCTCCCTTCTCCCTCCCTCCCTTCCTCCCTTCCTTTCTACTTTCCTTCTCTCTTCTCTAGTATTTCTCTCTTCTCCTTCCTTCCTTCCTTTCTCTTTCTCCTTTCCCTTCCTTTCTCTTCTCTAGTATTTCTCCCTCCCTCCCTCCCTCCTTCCTCCTTTCCCTTTCTCTTCTCTAGTATTTCCCCCTTCTCCTTCCTTCATTCCTTCCTCTCTCCTCTCTCCCTCCTCATTTCTTACTTCCTCCTACCTCCCTTCTTTCCTCCCTTTCTTTTCCTCCCTTTCCTTCTTCCTGTCTTACTTTCTTTCTAACTCACTCCTTCCCCTTCCTTCCTACCTTCCTTCCTCTTTCTCCTTTCCCTTCTTTTCTCTTCTCTAGTATTTCTCCCTTCTTTCTCCCTCCCTCCCTCCCTCCCTCCCTTTCTCCTTTCTCTCTCTCTTCTCTAGTATTTCTCTCTTCTCCTTCTTTCCTTCCTTTCTTCCTCTTCCTCCTTTCCCTTCCTTTCTCTTCTCTAGTATTTCTCCCTTCTTTCTCCCTCCCTCCTTCCTTCTTCCTTCCTTCCTCTCTCCTCTCTCCTTCCTCATTTCTTACTTCCTCCCTACCTCCCTTCTTTCCTCCCTTTCTTTTCCTCCCTTTCCTTCTTCCTGTCTTGCTTTCTTTCTCCTTCCTTCCTTCCTTCCTTCCTTCCTTCCTTCCTTCCTTCCTTCCTTCCTTTCCTAAGACACAACACACTTTTTGTTCAAATGGACTTCCCCCCCCCCCCCGTGTTATGGGGTCTCACTTCCTCTCCCTTCTTTTGCTTCTCAGCTGGTTCAAAACGGTTTAGAAGTTTGCTGTCGATATTTTCCATTATTATTGTTATTGTCAATATTATTGTCATTATTATTATTGTCATTATTATTATTATTGTTATTGTTATTATTATTATTATTATTATTATTATTATTATTATTATTATTATTATTATTATCTTTTATTCATTAACATGAAACTCAGTCAACTGAACTTTTAAAAATGTATCACAAATATCAGTGACTGGCTCTGATGGTTGATATGGGTTGCTGCCATCCCCCTAGGTTGTTGTTATTGTTATTAAACTTTCAATATTTATAGAGATTTTTCCCCCTTTAATTTTCTTTTAATTTCTCCTTTTTCTTACTCTTCTCTCTCTCTCTCTCTCATTTCAATAGTGTAGATAGAGATGGATGCATAGATAGGTAGATAGGAGAGAGAGAGAGAGAGAGAGATTAGAGAGAGAGATGGATGGATGGATGGATGGGTGGATAGAGATGGATAGATGGATAGAGATAGATAGATAGATAGATAGATAGATAGATAGATAGATAGATAGATAGATAGATAGATAGATAGATAGATAGATAGATATAGATAGATATGGATGGATGGGATGGATAGAGATGGATAGAGATAGATAGATAGATAGATAGATAGATAGATAGATAGATAGATAGATAGATAGATAGATGAGAGAGAGAGAGAGAGAGAGAGAGAGGGAGAGAGAGATGGATGGATGGATGGATGGATAGAGATGGATAGATGGATAGAAATAGATAGATAGATGATAGATAGATAGATAGATAGATAGATAGATAGATAGACAGTCAGACAGACAGACAGACAGATAGATATGGATGAAGATGGGTTGATAGATAGATAGATAGATAGATAGATAGATAGATAGATAGATAGATAGATAGATAGAAAGATAGAAAGATAGATCAGACTGAGACAGAGACAGACAGTTAGTTAGATAGATAGAGATGGAGAGATGGAGAGATGGAGAGAGAGAGACAGACAGACAGACAGAGACACAGACAGACAGACATTAAACAGTTTGCAAACGATTTGCTTTGTTGCTTAAATGAAAAACCGATTTGGGGCCCCGATTCCGATCGAAGACAAAAAAACCCACACGTGTTTATTTGGAATTTTCCACCCTTGAACTCCTCCTGAGAAGCAACCCCCAATTTCCTCGGCGTTTTTGTCGCAGGAAGCGGGGCCCAGAAGGGCGCCCCATCTCTCCGCTCCTAAAACCGGGAAGGCTGTGTGAACGGCCTCTGCTTATGTGCGGACACAACGAACGTCCCCTGATTGCGTTCACACGACCCACCCACGCGTTGCCACTTGGAAAGTTAAATCCTCCCTAAATGAGCATTAATCAAAAACTTTCACCTGCAGCTTCCTTGGTTGGGAACCGCTTGGGTTACACGCGCGTGTTGGGTGAACAGATGCAGGGATCCGTTCACACGACAGATGAGTCCCGCGTCAGCTCCGAAAGGATATCCCGCCGACGACCGAGTCTCTGGAGCCGCCTTTCTCAAAAGTAATTTTTTATGCCTTTAAGTTAGCTTATTCCCCCCACCCCACCCCCGGTCGGTGGTTAGGGAATCGCCTGCCTTTTACGTGTCAAGCTTCTAGTCCTCACTGTAGCCGAGAATCCCCCAAAGCGCCCTCGCCCTCTCTTTTTTTGCTCTCCTACGGTTCGCCCGAGACAATGTGTGGATTTCGAAAATCCTTTTTCCTTCGACGGCCCTTTACTCTTATTAACTTAATATTAGGAAATATCAGGCTGCGTTTTCAGAAGGAACGAATCTCAAAATAAATTCTTGATAGAAAGAATTGGGTTCGTTTCTAGTTTCTCGCTGCCCCAAATCTATTCTCTTTTCCTTTCTAAGAAACTGGGAGCCGGGATGATCATAAAACGGAGACAAAACGCGCGACCCCAAACGTCAATTCGATTCCTCCCTTCCTCCCTGTTCTCTTGTTTCCCTTCCTTCCCTCCCTCCTTCATACCTTCGTTCCTTCGTTCCTTCCTTCATCCTTTCCTACTTTCCTTTATTCTTTCTTTCCTCCCTCCCTGTTCTCTTGTTTTCCCTCCTTCCTTCCTTCCTTTCTTCCTTTCCTTCCCTACTTCCTTCATTCCTTCATTTTTTCCTTCCTTCCTTCCTTCCTCCCTCCCTCCCTTTTTGGTTGTTTTCCTTCCTTCCTTCCTTCCTTCCTTCCTTCCTTCCTTCCTTCCTTCCTTCCTTCCTTCCTTCCCTACTTCCTTCATTCCTTCATTTTTTCCTTCCTTCCTTTCTTCCTCCCTCCCTCCCTTTTTGGTTGTTTTCCTTCCTTCCTTCCTTCCTTCCTTCCTTCCTTCCTTTCTTCCTTCCCTACTTCCTTCCTTCCTTCCTTCTTTCCTGCCTTCTTTCCTTTCTTCCTCCCTCCCTCCCTTTTTGGTTGTTTTCCTTCCTTCCTTCCTTCCTTCCTTCCTTCCTTCCTTCCTTCCTTCCTTCCTTCCTTCCTCCCTCCCTCCCTTCCTTCCTTCCTTTATTCTTTCCTTTCTTCCTCCCTCCCTGTTCTCTTATTTCTTTTTTTCTTTCCTTCCTTCCTCCTTTCCTTCCTTCCTTTATTCTTTCCTTCCTCCCTCCCTCTGGGGTTCTCCTTTTTGTTTCTTTCTTTCTTTCCTCCCTCCCTCCTTCCTTCCTTCCATCTATCCATCCATCCATCCATCCGAATTTCTCGCCTCCCCCAGTCCGTATTGGGCTTGTCGAGGGCGGTGATAGTAGTTTTAAGATCATTTCTTTTTTTTTTTCGTGCGGAGGCGAGAAAAGACCAGGTGAGCTGGGAGGCTGAAGGGGCTCCGGTTGTAGCCTTCAAGAAGATTTACTTCCGAGTAACCCTCTCCAGCTCCCCTTTTCGCCTCCTGCCAAACCTTCTTTCCTTGGCGAAATTTCGGTCGCCCAAAAAAAAGCGCCTGTCCGGATTTGTCTCTGCAGGATCGGGGCCCCACTTACGAGCCCCGCTTCTGCATCTCTCAGACCCCGGAGCGAGCCAAGGGCCGCGGAGCTGCTGCTTCCTCCGGCGGCAACTCCCTTCCTCTGGAGTTAAACCTCAGAGCAAGGCCTGCCTGGATTGAGGCTGCGATCCGAGGTGGAGTAACTAAACTCCCGGCGGGGCATAGAGCGAGGTTCTACTACTACATCAACTTCCCACTTACTACCCATCAAATTGCGCCCATCGCTGGGAGCGCCGAAAAAGTTTATTGTTTGCGAGAAGAGGAGCGGGGAGGGGGCGTGGGGGGGGGGGAGGGAAGAGAGAGAGAGAGAAGCCTCCGTGTAGAATTTACTCCGGAGTCGAGTCGGGTTGAGGCCGCGTCGCTGTTTTCCGTTTAAATAAGCTGGAGGCTGGTTTTTTTTTTTTCTCCCGTCGGCTGTCCATTTTAAAATCATATTTCAACCAAAACTGAATGAGTGCATTGGGTTATTGTTGTCTAAATCTCAGGAGCTGTGAGTGGGGAGATCGAGTCCCCCAGCAAATTTTGAAGCCTTCCTTCCTTCCCTTCCCTTCCCTTCCCTTTCTTCCTCCCTCCCTGTTCTCTTCCTCCCTTCCCTTCCTTCCTTCCTTCTCCTTCCTTCTTTCATTCCTTCCTCCATCCCTCTCTCCAGCTGTCCCTCCCTCCCTCCCTCCCTCCCACTGTTCTCTTGTTTTCCTTCCTTCCTTCCTTCCTTCCTTCCTTCCTTCCTTCCTTCCTTCCTTCCTTCCTCTTTCCTTCCTTCCCTTCCCTTCCCTTCCCTTTCTTCCTCCCTCCCTGTTCTCTTCCTCCCTTCTCCTTCCTTCTTTCATTCCTTCCTCCATCCCGCCTTCCATCTGTCCCTCCCTCCCTTCCTCTATTCTCTTGTTTTCCTTCCTTCCTTCCTTCATCCTTTCCTCCCTCCCTTTCTTTCTTCCTCCCTCCCTCTTTGCTTGTTTTCCTTCCTTCCTTCCCTCCTCCTTCCTTTCCTTCCTTTATTCTTTCCTCCCTCCCGCCCTCCCTGTTCTCTTGTTTCTTTCCTTCCTTCCTTCATCCTTTCCTCCCTCCCTTTCTTTCTTCCTCCCTCCCTCTTTGCTTGTTTTCCTTCCTTCCTTCCCTCCTCCTTCCTTTCCTTCCTTTATTCTTTCCTCCCTCCCGCCCTCCCTGTTCTCTTGTTTCTTTCCTTCCTTCCGTCCTTCCTCCCGTCCCTCATCTCTCTCGCTCTCTGCAAGTGATGCAGCTTTGATATCTTTCTACGGACTTCTGATATGGCAAGAACAAAAAAGCATAATTCTAAGTAACGTCAAGGCTTTAATTTAACGCTTAGAGACTACGAAATGTTCCATTCCGAGGAAAACAGCGTCCCCTAAATAGCAGCTACTGATAAAATTTTAACAGATGTGAGACTGGACTTTAAAATGATTTATCTTTCATTAAGTCGAGGTGGCCGACCTACATCGTAAAAAAAAAGGTGGCCGAGCTTATTCCGGCGCCAATCCGATTTATGCTTTGGAGCTTCCAGGCTATAGAAAAGGGTACTGAGGACTAGAATCTTAGCTACTGTTAAAGTCTCCTTGCGGTGCTCTATTTGGGAATCACTCCAGCTTTCTCTGGAGCAAATCCCAGGGCTTCCTCTGTGAAAATAGGCACCTCCCTGATCTGCTTATGTCTGGAAATCCTTTTTTGGAAAAATCCCATAGATTCACTCCCCCACTTTCCAAATTTATTTATTATACATTTATTATCGACCGAAACGTTGGAGCCTTTTTATCTCTTTTTTTAAAGGTGAGAACATGTCCAACAGTGGGCATTAAATGCCGCCTTTGATTTATGGCTGTGGGGGAGGGGGCTTAGACAAATAGCACGGGTCGTTTCAGAGGAGCCTGTTTAGGCCTTGGTATGTGCTTTTGTCTGTCTCCCTGCAAATTTTTTTTTTTTTTTTTTTTTGCTTTAATTTATATGCCGCCCTTCTCCGGAGACTCAGGGCGGCTTACAATGCGTTAAGCAATAGCCTTCATACTTTTGTATATTTTTTATACAAAGCCAGCTTATTGCCCCCACAATCTGGGTCCTCATTTTACCTACCTTAGAAAGGATGGAAGGCTGAGTCAACCTTGAGCCTGGTGAGATTTGAACTTGCAATAATTGCAAGCAGCAGATGTTAATAACAGTGCTTTAGTCCACTGTACTACAGACTCTAAAATGCCGTAAGCATTTAAAAAATTGGCCAGTTCCTTTTCCGTTCTCTTGTCACAGATTTCGGTTGCAGAAACCTCACTTTTATTGTTGAAAGGACTTTTCCAGATTGGAAAGAAAACTGGCGCCAATCTGGCATCTCCTGCATGACGGTCTTTTCCTTGTTCCGAAGTGGCTACGATTTCTCCGCTGCCTTTTCTGAGTTCAGAGCTTTTACGCAGGCCCTGAAAGACAATACCTCTGCCTGTCTGGACTGCCTGCCCTCCCCCCCCCTTTACCTCTCTAGCATTTATCTATATCTACCGTATCTCCTCTCTCTCTCTCTCCACACACATACCATGTTTCCCCCAAAATAAGACCCTGTCTTGTATTTTTTTGAACCCTGAAATAAGCACTTGGCCTTATTGCCACGCGCTCAAAAGCCCCATTGGGCTAATTATCAGGGGGTGTCTTATTTTGGGGAAAACAGGGTGCCTACCTACCTACCTATCAATCTACACACCTACCTACCTACCTACCTACCTACCTACCTACCTACCTACCTACCAGTCTGTCTGTCCGTCCATCCATCCGTCCATTCGTCCATCCGTCCATCCATCCATCCATCCATCCATCCATCCATCCATCCATCCATCTATCTACACACCTACCTACCTACCTACCTACCTACCGATCTATCTGTCTGTCTATCCATCCATCCATCCATCCATCCATCCATCCATCCATCCATCCATCCATCCATCCATCCATCCATCTACACACCTACCTGCCTGCCTGCTTGCCTGTCTATCTATCTATATACCTATCCACCTACCTACCTACTGATCTATCTATCTATCATCTATCTATCTATCTATCTATCTATCTATCTATCTATCTATCTATCTATCTATCCATCCATCCATCCATCCATCTATCTATCTATTTATCTATCTATCTTATCTATCTACACACACATACCTACCTACCTACCTACCTATCTCCTGGATCTATCTGTATCCATCATTCATATCTATTTATTTATTCTCCCTCCCTCCCTCCCTCCCTTTCTCTCCCTCCCTTCCTCCCTCTCTTTCTCTCTCTCTCTCTCTCTCCTGGATCTATCTATTTGTATCAATCATCCATAGCTATTTATCATTTTTCTCTCTCTCTCTCTAACATTTATTGGTTCCAAAGTTAGGGTTATTTAAAAGATACAAAAGTCACTCCAAAACGAATTCGCAATTATAATGATTTTGGTTGAGGGGGCTATTGATCAATGCAGGGGGAGGAGCAAACCGGATTAGATCTGCAAATGTTGCAGAATGGTATAAAATGTAATACTATCAACAGCCCAGTTTACCTTCAGCAGATGCTACCTTGAGTTAAGTCCCTGTAGGGAGTTCTGTGTGATTTCCATCTTCCCCTTCGTTAAAAGAGGGAATCGCTTTATTTTTACACATTGTCTATTGTATCCAGTGGAGTGTTTTCCCTTGCAGGTAAGCCATTCATTTAGTGACTATTCAAAATTGCAGCAGCACTAAAAACATGACTTATGACCATTTTTCACACTTATGACCCTTGCAGCATCCTTATGGTCACATGATCAAAATTTGGATGCTTGTCAATTGGCATGTACTGTATTTATGATGGTTGCAGTGTCCCAGGCAATGGTGAAATCCAATTTTTTTTACTACCGGTTCTGTGGGCATGGCTTAGTGGGCGTGGCGTGGCTTGGTGGGCGTGGCTTGGTGGGCATGGCAGGGGAAGGATACTGCAAAATCTCCATTCCCACCCCACTCCAGGGGAAGGATACTGCAAAATCCCCATTCCCACCCCATTCCAGGGGAAGGATACTGCAAAATCCCCATTCCCATCCCACTCCAGGGGAAGGATACTGCAAAATCCCCATTCCCATCCCACTCCAGGGGAAGGATACTGCAAAATCCCCATTCCCACCCCACTCTGGGGCCAGCCAGTGGTGATATTTGTCGGTTCTCTGAACTGCTCAAAATTTTCGCTACCGGTTCTCCAGAACCTGTCAGAACCTGCTGGATTTCACCCCTTGTCCCGGGGTCACGTGATCACCTTTTGCGACCTTCCGACAAGCAAATTCAATGGGGAAGTCTGATTCACTTAACCACTCTGTTACTGACTTAAGAATTGTGTGATTCACTTAACAGTTGTGGCAGGAAAGGTAATATAATGGGTCAAAATTCACTTAACAACTGCTTAGCAATGGAAATTTTGGGATCCGTTGTAAGTCGAGGGCTACCAATTATATATAAAGACAATGTATATATGTCTACAGGTAGTCCTTGACTTACGACCACAACTGAGCCCCAAATTTATGTGGCTAAATTTGAAAAATTTGTTAAGTGAGTTGTGCCCCAGTTTACAACTTTTTTTTTTTTTAAAAAAAATTTGATTTATATGCCGCCCTTCTCCGGAGACTCAGGGCGGCTTACAATGCGTTAAGCAATAGCCTTCATACTTTTTGTATATTTTTATACAAAGTCAGCTTATTGCCCTCACAAACTGGGTCCTCATTTCACCTACCTTAGAAAGGATGGAAGGCTGAGTCAACCTTGAGCCTTGGAGAGATTCGAACCAGCAGTAATTGCAGGCAGCTGGTCTTAATAACCAGTTTAATAACAGGGTGCCTTAAACCTCTGTACTACCAAGGCTCTTACCACAGCTGTTTTCTTGCCACAGCTGTTAAGTGAATCACTGCATTTGTTTAATTAGTAACACGGTTGTTAAGTGAATCTGGTTTCCCCATTGACTTTGCTTGTCAGGAGGTCGCAAAAGGGGATCCCATGACCCTGGGGGACATTTCAACCATCATAACAATAGCAATATAGCACTTAGACTTATATACCGCTTCACAGTGCTTTATAGCTCTCTCTAAGCGGTTTAAAGAGTCAGCCTCTTGCCCCCAACAATCTGAGTCCTCATTTGACCCAGCTCGGAAGGACGGAAGGCTGAGTCAACCTTGAGCCAGTCAGGATCGAACTCCTATCAGTGGGCAGAGTTTGCCTGCAATAGCAATAGCACTTAGACTTATATACCGCTTCACATTGCTTTTACAGCCCTCTCTAAACCATTTACAGTCTCAGCCTGTTGCCCCCAACAATCTGGGTCCTCATTTGACCCATCTCAGAAGGACGGAAGGCTGAGTCAACCTTGAGCCAGTGAGATTTGAACTGCCGAACTGCAGCTAGCAATCAGCTGAAGTCGCCTGCAGTGCTGCACTCTAACCACTGCACCGCCTCATCATAAATGTGAGCCAGTGGTCAAGCATCCGAATATAAATCACATGGCTACGGGGATGCTGCAATGGTCGTAAGTATGAAAAATGGTCATAGGCAAGGATGGTATTCACTTACCTTCACTACCGGTTTGCAAATGTGAGCGCAGTCAAAAACGGGACATGATGACGTCCAGGCGGGTGGGCGGAGCCTCCAGCAGCTGCCGCTAGCGGTTCTCCCGAACCGGATAGAACTGTCTGAATACCACCACTCATAGGTCACTTTTTTCAGTACCGTTGTAACTTCGAACCGTCACTAAACAAACTGCTGTAAGTCGGGGACTACCTGGATAGGTGTAAGTGTATTAGTCTATGGAGATTCTCCGTCATCCAGATCAGAGTTGTCCCAAAGGTGCTTTTTCAGGAGGCAACTGGAATTTTTTTTTTTTTAATTTGATTTATATGCCGCCCTTCTCTGGAGACTCAGGGTGGCCCACATTGCGTTAAGCAATAGCCTTCATATTTTTGTATACTTATACAAAGTCAGCTTACTGCCCCCACAAACTGGGTCCTCATTTTACCTACCTTAGAAAGGACGGAAGGCTGAGTCAACCTTGAGCCTGGTGAGATTCGAACTTGCAGTAATTGCAAGCAGCAGATGTAAGTGGATGTTAATTAGTCTGTTGAGCCACCAGAGCTCTTTCTTTGAAGACGTTTCGCTTCTTATGCAAGAAGCTTCTTCGGTTGTGACCAGATAGTGGAGGATGGAAGGATTTATATTCCTTGCAGACAGATGATCATTTGCATCCTTTTAGAGGGTCCTTGAGGCCACTTGGAGGTTTCTCTGTGTCCTCAGGGTCACTTGAGTGGTGCAAATGGGTGTGGAGCAGGGGTGAAATGCTCCCGGTTCGGACTGGATCGCCCGATCCGGTAGCGATGGAGGCGGGTGGTTCGGAGAACCGGTAGCAAAAATCCCAGCCCCTCCCCATTGCCCAGCTGAGCCACACAATCATCAGAGGCTTTTTTTTTTTACTTTTAAAAGCATTTTTTCTACAACCTCTTTGGCCAAAAAAATGATTTTAAAATTAAAAAAAAAAAGCCTCTGATGATCGCGCGGCTCTGCTGGGATCATCAAAGGCTTTTAAAAGAAAAAAAACCTGTTTTTTCTTTTAAAAGCCTCTGATGATCCAAGCTGAGTTGCCTGATCGTCAGAGGCATTTAAAAGAAAAAAAAGCCTCTGCCGATCAGGCAACTCAGCTGGGATCATCAGAGCCTTTTGAAAGCAATTTTTTACAACCTCTTCGTCAAAGAGGTTGTAGAAAAAATGGTTTTAAAAGTTAAAAAAAAATGGCCACGCCCACCCAGTCACATCCCCCACCACCAAGCCACGCCCACAGAACCGGTAGTAACAAATTTTAGATTTCACCACTGGTGTGGAGCCTTTTTGGTGTATATATGTATTTAAAAATATCTTCTCACCCTTATGGGTGATCTGTGTCTTCCTCAATCTCAGATCCTCTATCAATCTGGGAAGTTTGAGGGTTCTGAGCCGGATCGTAACTGTTCCTAGCACTGGATTCTTCTGGACAGAGAGATCTGGTGTCATTCCTGGGATCGGTTGGAGTCTCTCCCAGTTTAGAAAACTACCTAAGATTCTTACCACTACTGGGATCACTTTGGCCTGACTTTCTTCAGTCTCTCCAGTTCCTCCTTGGTCCTTCTTCAGCTTCTCATCCTCCTTCTTCATCATATTGCTCTCACTTGGCACTGCTACATCTATCACCACCGCTGTTTTCTGGTCCTTCTCTACAACCACAGGGGTCCCCAACCCCTCAGCCAGCACTGGTCCATGGCCCACCAGGAACTGGGCCAGAGTTCTATCCGCACATGCGTAAGAGTGGGGTAGGAATGGAGATTTTGCAGTATCCTTCCCCTGGAGTGGGGTGGGAATGGAGATTTTGCAGTATCCTTCCCTTGCCATGCTCACCAAGCCACGCCCACCAAGCCATGCCCACAGAACCAGGAGATCGGTAGGTAGGTAGACAGACAGATAGATCGGTAGGTAGGTAGGTAGGTGTGTAGATAGATAGATAGATAGATAGATAGATAGATAGATAGATAGATAGATAGATAGATAGATAGATAGATAGATAGATAGATAGACGGACAGACAGACAGACAGACTGGTAGGTAGGTAGGTAGGTGTGTAGATAGATAGATAGATAGATAGATAGATAGATAGATAGATAGATAGATAGATAGATAGATAGATAGATAGATAGATAGACGGACAGACAGACAGACCGACTGGTAGGTAGGTAGGTAGGTAGGTGTGTAGATAGATAGGTAGGTAGGTAGGTGTGTGTAGATAGATGGATGGATGGATGGATGGATAGACAGACAGACAGATAGATCGGTAGGTAGGTAGGTGTGGATAGATAGATAGATAGATAGATAGATAGATAGATAGATAGATAGATAGATAGATAGATAGATAGATTTTGCAGTATCCTTCCCCTGGAGTGGGGTGGGAATGGAGATTTTGCAGTATCCTTCCCTTGCCATGCCCACCAAGCCACGCCCACCAAGCCACGCCCACAGAACCAGGAGTAAAAAAAATTTAGATTTCACCACTGCCCTCAAGTCACCCTTAATTTTTCTTTAGACTGGCCCAGGGGTCAGCAACCTGTAGTTCCGGAGCCGCATGTGGCTCTTTGGGCCCTCTGCTGTGGCTCCCTGTCAGGTGTGATCCCACCACTGGGTGGCCCCGCCCCTCGCCCTCCCAATCACTCCTCGCCTGGCCTGAGAAGGTAAGGGTGACGGCGGGGGATGGGAGAAGCGGGCAGGGCAGAGACAGAGAGATACAGAGAGAGTGGGAGAGAGAGAGACATAGAGAGATAAGCGAGAGATAGGGGGGAGAGGGAGGGAGGGAGGGGAGAGAGAGATATGTCAAAAGGATTTTGTGGTTCCTGGTGTTTTTTAACAACTGGTTCTCTGCCCTTATGACCGGCTGGGTAGGCGTGGCTAGGGTGGGATCATGTGACTAGTGGAAGTGAGTGACATCGAGTTGGCCACGCCCACCCAGGTTTTGTGGCTCCCGGTGTTTTCTTTTCTGTGGGTCCAAATGGCTCTTTGAGCATTTAAGGTTACAGACCCCTGGACTAACCAAACCCAAATCCTGCAGCTGCTCTTCATGTGTTTTATTCTCCAGGCCTTTGATCATCTTAGTTGCTCTTCTCTGAACTTTTTCCAAAGTCTCAACGTCAAACCTCCTTAGTCCATAGCAGTGTATCTTTAAATGTCAGTAGATGGGGTGGGAGCAGGAACCCCAGAGGAGGCAACTTACCATTGCCGGGGATGCAACGCTGAATCAAATTTTGTGATTGATCTGATCCAAAGAGTTGTTTCAGTTTTATGTTTTCGTCCCCTCCAAATATCTCCACTCGATGTGTTATATTTCTGTATAACTGTATAACACAAATAAATATTGGCTTTTCTTTGTGGCCACATTACCCAAACAGAACCCCTCTCCCAGCCAAAAATTCCAACTAACCAATGTTATTAAAGGCATAAATTTTTGTGAGCTGCAGGTCACTTAATCAAAAGCTGATGGCTTTGGATGAAATATGTAACTCTAAAACAGGGAGTCCAACCTTCGCAATTTTTAAGATTTGTGGAATTCAGCTCCAGAATTCCCCAACCAGCATGGAGAATTCTGGGAGTTGAAGTCCACAGATCTTAAAGTTGCCAAGATTGGGCACCCCAGTATAAAAAGGGCTACCAGATACTTTTTAAAAAACTTTTTGCTAGAATTGTATTTGCACAACATTGGAAAAGTGAAGAGATTCCCATTGATTAGAAGGTGATTAGGAACACAGAAATGAACAGATTAACACTAGCAATTAAGGAGAGAGAACAAACTGAATATTATACGATATGGGAAGTATTTTACCAATGGTCAGAGAGCATAAAAAAGAATTTGGAAATTAAGAAGACTAAAGAAAAATAGAAAATACTTTAAGATAGAGATATAAATAAGACGATAATTGTTAGCATATGCATGACGAGAATAACTATGTTCAATATTATTATTATACTATTATTAGAAGATAGTAAGAAGAAAATGAAGCGTTTTATCATGTTTAATTGTTTAATGTATTGTAATTTTAAAGTTTAGAGAAGTAAGGTTAAGGTGAATGTGAAGGATGTTGCAAATGGTGAAGGATGTTGCACAGAGATAGTTGTACCCAGACGACACACTGCTTAAGGACAGATGGAATGCATGTATTTTAAAAATTGAAAAATAAAAAACTTTTTATTAAAAAAACACATTTTGCTAAATATACTAACATGGTTTTCCTACAAGATGAGTCAGTGTAAGTCAGTTGGCAAAGGAGTGGCCAAGAGGAAAGATGGTAGCAGTGGTGAAATCCAATTTTTTTTTACTACCGCTTCTGTGGGCGTGGCTTGGTGGGCGTGGTGTGGCTTGGTGGAAGTGGCTTGGTGGGCATGGTGCGGCTTGGTGGGTGTGGCTTGGTGGGCATGGCAGGGGAAAGATACTGCAAAATCTCCATTCCCACCCCACTCTGGGGCCAGCCAGAGGTGGCATTTGCTGGTTCTCCAAACTACTCAAAATTTCCGCTGCCGGTTCTCCAGAACCTGTCAGAACCTGCTGGATTTCACCCCCTGGATTGTAGGATCCAAACTTCCCCAGACAGACTTTAGAGTGGGTTTTAAATTTCTGGACCTCCATTTTTTTCCCATCTGTAAAATGGACCTATGCAGTCCTTGCTCTATTCACCAGAAAACTGCTGTCAAACTCCAAATGACCATCCAATAGGAGCAAGATATTAACGCTTTTTTGAGTTAATTTTGAGCAGTTTGGAGAACCGACAAATACCACCTCTGGCTGGCCCCCGAGTGGGGTGGGAATGGAGATTTTGAAATATCCTTCCCCCCAGGAGTGGGGAGGGAATGGGGATTTTGCAGTAACCTTCCCTTGCAGTGGGATGGGATTGGAGATTTTGCAGTATCCTTCCCCTGCCACGCCCACCGAGCCACGCCCACCGAGCCACACCACGCCCACCAAGCTACTACCACAGAATCGGTAGTAAAAAAATCACCGGTTTATCCTCATATCTCCTCCTGGATGATCTTTGGAAAACCCGGAGTGAGCTTTTGCGCATCCCTCAATGCGTCTTTGAGCGGCTCCTGCGGGTTTTTTTGGTGACTCTGCGCGCTGCCAGACGGGGTAGGATCTGCTCAGGATCGGAGCCGGCGGGCTCTCTGCCCTGCAGCCCTTCAAACCCGCCCGGTTGGGCCGCTGCCTGGAGCGTGGCGAGGAATCCTCCAGGCTGTGCTCTCCAGATGTAGCGTTAATTTAAACCAGGAGGGGCTTCGCTGATTCTCCTTCCCTCCCTCCCCTCCTTCCCTCCCCTCCCCTCCCTCTTGCATTTCTGGAAGGTTTGCAAGGGTGGGAGAATTTGGCTGCGGGGGTGGGGTGCGGGAGCAAACAGGGAGAAAGCTGGATTTGGGGGGCGGGTGGGTTTCCCTTCCCTGCGCAGGGAGCTTGGGAGAAATTTGGGGAAAGTCATCCAGGTTGGGAGAGAGGGTCTCTATTGCGTCGGGTTTGGAAGCAGCCCTGGCTGGTCTGGAAAATCCTCAACTCCAGACTGACAGCAGCGACGTCAGCAGAAGGGGGGGCGCGGACAAGAGAGAGGGGGGGGGCAGCCCTTTCCTCCGTCCCTCGCAGGCGTTTTATGGAACAGTTGCAGAGGCGATCCGAAGGGAGCCGAGAGAGAGAGAGAGAGAGAGAGAGATCCTTTTGGCGCTGCGAGTAGCCTGGAGGCGAAGCTGCTTTCTCTCCGGCTCTTCCCCCACGCCCCCTCCCCAGATCCTGTCTTTGGGGGAGATCCCCCTCCATCTCACCCCTCCACCGGGCCCTCCAAGGGAAGAGGCTCTCTTTTAAAAGGGCTATTATTATTATTATTATTTTGCCCCGGGGAAAAAAAAGAAAGAAAAGCATTTCTCTTTTGGATGTCGCTGCGCGGAATTTGGTGACCAGCGAAGGTTTTACGAGGATGCGGAGCCCCGGAGGAAGTTCTTGAGGCCTCCGTCGCAGCTGTGCACAACTTCGGCATCTGGTCCTACCACCTACGAGCCTCAGGCGCTTACTGTGAGTTGCAGCGATGTCTCCCACCCCCCCGACCCCCATCTCCCTTGGCAAGCGAGGCCGACCGGGCTTTGGGGGTGGGGGGAGTTAGAGAAGGAGGGGACAGGTCTTGAACCGTGTTTACCGCCTGTGTTGGGCCCCCAACCCAGGACTGGGAGGTGGGGAAGGACCCCAATGCCTTTCTCTCCCCACCCCCTCACTCCCTTAAAGAAGAAAGAGCATCTTTCAGGGTTGGTCCAAAATTGTTGTTGTGCGTTCCCACGACTCCTTGACTCCTGTTTCCGGGCGTCTCCCAGGTGCAACCCGACCCCCTTTGACCTGGGTTCGCTAACTCGCGATGAGTCCAGAGTCGCTCTTCTGCAGGCGTGTAAGTCTTTCTCGGAAGGCAGTGCCTGGTGTTTTTTTCTTTTCTTCTCTCTCCCAACCCGAGTCAGCTGGTTGTGGGAATGCAGTCCCCGCCGTGGCATTGGGGTCGGGTTGCCGCCAGGACCTTTTGTTGTGTGTTCATTTCATTTTATAGACATATAAATATATATTTATAAATATATATACTGTGTTTCCCTGAAAATAAGACCCTGTTTTATATTTTTTTTGAACCCTGAAATAAGCGCTTGGCCTTATTGCTGTGAGCTCAAAAGCCCGATTGGGCTTATTTGGGGGGAAACAGGGTATATATATATATATATATATATGTATGTATGTATGTATGTATGTATGTATGTATGTATGTATGTATATTTATATGTATGTATGTATGTATGTATGTATGTATGTATGTATGTATATTTATATGTATGTATGTATGTATGTATGTATATATATAAAATATATTTAAAAATGGCACTGGTCATTCCTCTCTGGCCTTTCCTGATATCCAAATCCACCTTACTCCCTGGATCCTAAATTAAAGGGGCGTTGGCGGCGGCGGATCCTAAGCTCTCTGGATCCTAAATTAAAGTTAAGATAAGAAGCTGTTGGCGGTCACGGCCGTCGCGTTTCTCGAAAATCAGGTTGGCTCACTCACCAAAGCTGCAGATTCAAAGGTTAATTTTTGGCCCCTTGCGCGCGCGCCTGGAATCGACGGACGATTCTGGGGGATCAGAAAGTCGTCGTGAAAGATCTTGAGGATGGGGCGCAGTAAGGAGCGCGCAGGGTTCCCCTTTTTGCAAAGGAATTTGACTTTAAATCCCCCCCCCAAACGGTCTTATTTCCACGCCTCTCTTCCTCCTTTGCAAAGATTGGCAACCTTCTTGCCCCCCAAAAATGGGGGAGACGCAAATTGTGTCCCCCCCCCAAAAAAAGGAAATTGACATTTTTCGTTTTGGAGAAGGCCACCCTTCCCCCTCCCAACCACGATCCAGCTGTTCTTTCTGTCCCTTTTTCACAACCGCCCTCTTGCCTTCTTCAAACGATCCGGGCCCGCTGAATCCCGGGCTGCCTGGCAGGGAGTCCGATCTCCTAAGCATATTCGCTCACTTAGGGAGTTAAGGCCGCTTGAAGGCCTCCGGTTTAAGGATCGGATTCGCCTCCGGGGAAGCGTTTTGAGGCTGGGAGACGGGGGTCGCGCGGGGAAAGGCGGGGAGGGGGAGCAGGAAAAGCCTGGAAAAGCCTCGCTTGAAATCCAGATTTTTGGAAGGGCGGGATTTTTTTTTTTTTTTAGAAACGGAACCCACGTTCTCCAATTCTGGAATCACTCAGAAATGATTGATTAATCTCGTTTTTTAAATAAAATAAAATAAAATAATAAAATAAAATAAAATAATAATTTATTTATTATTTATTATTATTTATTTATTAATCAAATTTCTATACCGCCCTACTCCCGAAGGACTCAGGGCGGTGAACAGCCAAGATAAAATACAGATAATACAAATATTAAAAATCCCTTAAAATTATTAAATATTTTGGCCGAAACACAGATTAAAACACCCAATTTATAAAATCACGAATTAAACATTTAAAACAGGAGAGTTAGGCCAGGCCAGCCTACTGAAATAAAAAAGTTTTGAGAGCACGACGAAATAAAATTTATTAATATAAAAAAAGGAGCCTGAGTGGCGTAGGAGGCTAATGCCTCCTACTAAGGCAGCATTTAACATCCAGCTGCCTGCAATTACTGGGAGTTCAATTCTCACCAGGCTCAAGGTCGACTCAGCCTTCCATCCTTTCTAAGGTGGGTAAAATGAGGACCCGGTTTGTGGGGGCAATAAGCTGACTTTGTATAAAATATACAAAAGTATGAAGGCTATTGGTTAAGGCATTGTAAGCCGCCCTGAGTCTCCGGAGAAGGGCGGCATATAAAAATAAATAAAATAAAATAAAATAAAATAAAATAAAATAAAATAAAATTTTACTTCCCCGGTCATCCTTTATGACTGGCCTTTTCCACGACTGACTTTCCTGGAAAGTGTGGGCTTTATTTCAAAGTAGAAAGTGTTGGATTTTCTTCGCCATAAATTCCGAAAAAAGTTTTTTTTACCCCATCCAAAGATCCCAAAGGCCATTTCCATTATCTAGTAACTGGTAGGATCGGGTGTGTATGCGTGTCACACACATTGTCTCCAGGTGTGTGTTTGTGTGTACAATTTGTGTATCCCGCAATTCACTTTCTCCTTCCCTCGACGCCCTTGAAGGTGAAAGGGAGCGCTCGGTTTTGCGCCGGTTTCGCCTTCCCACGCCCCAGGAAATGGCGAATTTCGGGTGGGGGAGTCCCCGGATTCAACGACTTAGAGCGGCCGCAGTTGACCTCGCTTCGTTGGCAAAGTTTCGAGAGACCCACGCGTGGGTCTGGAAGAGAGGCGTCTTCTCCCACCCCCCACCCCCTTTGAACTTCGAAACGGGCCTTCGAACTCGGGCCGGGAGATGCCAAAACAGGCCGGCCCCGAGAATTCTGCCAGGGCTTGAAGAAGGCATTTTAAAAAATGGTCAGGTACCCGTCCACGAGTGGGAGAAAAGAAAGCGGTCCAGCAAAAATATGGCGGCTGAGAGGTGGGTGGGATATTTATTTATTTATTTTATTTATTGGTTCAACCAATAAATTGGTTTATTTATTGGTTTATTTATTGGTCTCCTCGGGAGACTCAGGGCGGCTTACAATGCTTTTAAGCAATAGCCTTCATACTTTTTGTATATACCTGCTTAGTAGGGCTTTGGGGGGGCCCCCTAAGCGGTGTTCTTTTTTTTATACAAAGTCAGCTTATTGCCCCCACAAACCGGGTCCTCATTTTACCTCCCTCGAAAGGATGGAAGGCTGAGTCAACCTTGAGCCTGGTGAGATTCGAACTTGCAGTAATTGCAGGGCAGTTGGTGCTATTTAACAGCACTTTTAGTCTGCTGCGCCACCAAGGCTCTTATTAAGATCAATTGCCCCTTCCTCTCCGGGCGAAAAGGAGGCGAAAATCGCTCTCTCCAACGTCTCGCTCTGATTTTTAATTCGTGGTTGGGAAGAGTGCGAGGCCTAAGAACCGTGTTCAGTCCCGTTAAAGCCCCTTTTGTACCCTACCAGCTTGCAATATTTAGGATCTTAAGCCCCCTCCGCCTGGCTCGCTGAAGGTACTTAGAAAATACTTAGAAATGGCTCTATCAGAATAGAGCTGGGAGGGACCTTGGAGGTCTTCTAGTCCAACCTCCTTCTCAAGCAGGAGATCCTATACCATTTCAGACAAACGGTTATCTAATCTCTTCTTAAAAACTTCCAGTGATGGAGTGCCCACGATTTCTGGTGGCAAGCAGTTCCACTGGTTAATTGTCCTCGCTTGTTAGGATGTTTCTCCTCAATTCCAGGTTGCTTCTCTCCTTGATGAGTTTCCATCCTTTGCTTCTTGTCCTGCCTTCTGGTGCTTTGGAAAATAAATTCACCCCTTCTTTTCTTTGGGGCAGCCCCTCAAATACTGGAAGATTGCTATCATATCACCTCTAGTCTTTCTTTTCCCTAGACTGCCCATACCCAAATCCTGCAATCCTTCTTCTTTCGGCCTTTAATCGTTTTTGTTGCTCTTTCTCCGCAACTTTTTCCAAAATCGCAACATTTTGGGGTTTTTTTTTTTTTTTGGTAATGTGGTGACCAATGCTGAATGCAAGTTTTGGGGCGGACTGAGTCGAGGTCTTTTCATTTATTATTATTTTCATTTATTAAATTTTTATACCACCCCTCTCCGGAAGGACTCGGGGCGGTGAACAGCCAGGATTAAAAAACATACAATATACACATTAAAATACTTTAAAACATAATTAAATCTATATTGGCTTCCCCCAATTTAAAACCCCTTACCCATAAAATTAACCAATTAAAATTTTTAAATTTTTTTTAAAAAATGCAGTCACCCCCCAAAAAAATTTGGGGGGGGGGGGTGACTGCAACCCGCTGGACCAGAAAGAGACCGAGTCGGCCCAACTCGACTCCCGCCCCCCCCCCCCAAACAACGCGAGTTGCATACCTACGCACCGAATCTGGGGGCCAGACAGCCGCTGGATCAGGCGTTTCTCCCCGCTTCCAGGGGGTTCCTGCCAAATCCTGAGCGACCTGGCGGGGTTCTGGATCGAGGGATCCATTGCAGGCTTTCCTTGGGGGAAGAGTCGGTCAATTATCAATGATCGAGCCAACTTCGAAACGGGTTTTCTTCTAAGCTTCAGCCTGGACAGTGGTGTGCGGGGAGAGGTTATTCCCAAAAAAAAAAGGTGAGTAAGGGGCGTCTAATATCGCCCCTCCCCGCCATTTGTTTCACTTGGAAGGAGGGGAAAATTCGATCCCCATCCTAATCCCGAAGTGGATTAGGTTCAGCTGAAGGAATCCTGTGTAGGACCTTTGGGGATGATCGTATTCAGGATATTAGCCGCTCTCCCATTTCTTTCCGTCCGTTATTAATATTATTCCTAAAACTCAGCAATTGTTACTTTGTTTTTCTCGTGCCTTTGTATGAGGGGTTTCCAAACCTCTCTGTTTTACAGGCTGGGAAACTGAGGCTTGAAGCCTAAAAATAGGCCTTGTCTAACCTTAGCTTCATTCACTTCAGATTTCATATCAATGGGTTTTTTTTTTTAAAAAAAAAGAGGTGGATTGAAAAGCGTTTCAAGACCCTCCTTCACGTCCTTCCTGCCCAGCAGCTTATTTTTAAATTTTAAAATGTAAAATGAAGACGTGGTTCTGCCAGAAGCGGGCCGGGGGAACCCAGAGCGAGATGGAGCCCCATTAAATGGCTGGTATGAATGTGGGTTGTCGCTGGGGTGAGGGGTTATTATTTTATTGTTTTTATTGTTTTTATTACTTTTGTTTTTATTTCTTTTACATTGTGGTTTTATGTCCTGTAAACCGCCTCGAATCGTCATGTGCGAGTAGGCGGCCATATAAGTAAAGTAAAGTAAAGTAAAGTAAAGTAAAGTAAAGTAAAGTAAAGTAAAGTAAAGTAAAGGTAAAAGTTAAAAAAAGTAAAAGTAAAAGTAAAAGTAAAGTAAAGTAAAATAAATAATAAAGTAAAGAATAAAATAAATAATAAAATAAAATAAAATAGAGTAGAGTAAAGTAAAGAGTAAAATAAATAACAAAATAAGATAAAATAAAATAAAGTAGGGTAAAGTAAAAAGTAAAATAAATAATAAAATAAAATAAATAATAAAGTAAAGAGTAAAATAAATAAATAAATAATAAAATAAAATAAAATAAAATAAAATAAAATAAAATAAAATAAAATAAAATAAAATAAAATAAAATAAAATTTTACTTCCCCGATTGTCCTTTAGGACTGGCCTAGTTCCACAACTGACTTTCCTGGAAAGGGTGGGCTTTATTTAAAAATAGAAGTGTTGGGGTTTCTTCTTTGCCATCAAAAAATAAAATAAAAA
>JAXLNS010000001.1:357496862-357526862 GCA_037215915.1 Pantherophis vulpinus | reverse complement strand
GCCAACCCTCCCGAGGGCAAGATAGCCGGAGGTGGGGGTGGGGAACCCCCGTCTCCTAGGCCAGGCAGGGCAGGAGAAGCGCAGGTCGATCCTCCAAGGCCAAACGGGAGATCCTAAGGCGCCGCTTGCCTTCTGGATTTCGCTGCGCGGCAAAGGCGGTTGTGTGGAAGCAGAGGAGTGGGGAGGTAAGTGGAGACGGCCGGGGAGGTGGGGGGCAAGGATTCTTATTAAGGTCTCCCCAAATTTGTTTCTTGCAGAGGGTTTGACTTCCAGAAATGTCCAAAAACCGGGGGAATTTTTTTTCCTGCCAGCGAAACACATTCGGTTGCACGTTTCTCCTTCTCCTTCTCCTTCTCCTTCTCCTTCTCCTTCTCCTTCTCCTTCTCCTTCTCCTTCCCCTTCTCCTTCTTCCTCCTCCTCTTCTTCTTTCTTCTTTCTTCTTTTTCTTCCTCTTCCTCTTCCCCTTCCTCTTCTTCCTCTTCCTCTTCCTCCTCCTCCTCCTCCTCCTCTTCCTTCTTTTTCTTCTTCTTCCTCTTCCTCTTCCTCTTCCTCTTCCTCCTCCTCCTCCTCTTCCTCTTCTTCTTCTTCTTCCTCTTCCTCCTCCTCCTCCTCCTCCTCCTCCTCTTCCTCTTCTTCTTCTTCTTCCTCTTCCTCTTCCTCTTCCTCTTCCTCCTCCTCCTCCTCTTCCTCTTCTTCTTCTTCTTCCTCTTCCTCCTCCTCCTCCTCCTCCTCCTCCTCTTCCTCTTCTTCTTCTTCTTCCTCTTCCTCCTCCTCCTCCTCTTCCTCCTCCTCTTCTTCTTCTTCTTCTTCTTCCCCGAGCGGGCGCGTTCAAACGGCCTTTAGTACACCGTTGGCGTCGGGGGCGGGAGGGGGGCTCTTTGGAGAATGAGAAGCGGGGCTTAATCCGAACTGGAACTCCGCGCTTCGCATTTAAACCCGAAGGAACCGACGACGGAAGGGATATATTACTCCGTGCCCGTTCTGGTTTGAAGCTGCTTTCCGACACGAGAGGCTGGCTGCTCGTGTGAACGTGCCTTTTTCCTTACGACGGAGCGAGGGACGGACGGACGGACGGATGGAGAGAGTGCGCCTTGGCTTTGGTGATAGCGAGTCTTAACAATATTTATTGTGTATGTCTAGTTTGATGAAAAGAAGGACCAGGGGAGACATGATAGCAGTCTTCCAATATCTCAGGGGCTGCCCCAAAGAAGATTTGGGGGTCAAGCTATTCTCCAAATAGGCAGGACCAGAAGCAACGGGTGGAAACTGCACAAGGAGAGAAGCAACCTAGAACTAAGGAGAAATTTCCTGACAGTTGGAACAATTAATCCGTGGAACTACTTGCCTCCAGAAGTTGCGAATGCTCCAACACTGGAAGTTTTTAAAGAAGAGATTGGACAACCATTTGTCTGAAAGGGCATATAGGGGGTTCCTGCCTGAGCAGGGAGTTGGACTAGATGACCTCTAAGGTCCCTTCCGACTCTGTTATTCTATTGTACTTTATTTGAGGGGCTGCCACAAAGAAGAAGGGTGGATGGGGGTTTCAACCTTTTCTCCAAAGCACCAGAAGTGCTTTCCACGGATGGAAACTAATCAAGGAAAGATTCAACCAGTGGTTAAATCCAGTTTGTTTTTACTACCGGTTTTGTGGGCGTGGCTTGATGGGCATGGTGTGGCTTGGTGGGTGTGGCAGGGGAAGGATATTGCAAAATCCCCATTCCCTCCCTACTCCTGGGGGAAGGATATTGCAAAATCCCCATTCCCTCCCTACTCCTGGGGGAAGGATATTGCAAAATCTCCATTCCCACCCCATTCCAGAGCCAGCCAGAGGTGGTATTTGCCGGTTCTACGAACTACTCAAAATTTCCGCTACCGGTTCTCCAGAACCTGTCAGAACCTGCTGGATTTCACCCCTGGATTCAACCTAGAAAGGTGGAGGAATTTTTCTGACAGAACAAATAATCAGTGGAACGACTTGCCACCAGAAGTTGTTGAGTGCTCCATCGCTAGAGGTATTTAAGAAGAGACGGGGCGGACCGTTTCTTTATCTGAAATAGGATAGGGTCTTCTGTTTGAATAGGGGGCTTGGACTCGAAGACCTCCAAGGTTCCCGTCCAACTTTGCCATTCTGTTAATTCTGAAGCCGAAGTGACTCGGCCAGGCGGTTTTACACCGCCCATCCGAAGCGGGCGCCTAGGATGGCAGACTGCTTGGAGTAGTAGAGGGGCTTTCCAGCAATCCTAGCTAAACCCGGCTTTGTTAGGTTAAGGGCAGGGGGTGTTCAGTCTTGGCAACTTTTAAGATCTGTGGTCTTCAATTCCCTGAGTTCAATTTTGAGAGTTGCAGTCCACAAGTCTTAAAGAGTTGCCATAGTTCAGAGGTCTTCAAACTTGGCAGCTTTAAGACTTGTGGACTTCAACTCCCAGAATTCTCCAGCCAGCTATGCTGGCTGGAGAATTCTGGGAGTTGAAGTCCACAAGTCTTAAAACTGCCAAGTTTGAAGACCTCTGCTACAGTTGGACATCCCTGGCAGTGGTGAAATTCAGATTTTTTTTACTACCGGTTCTGTGGGCGGAGCTTGGTGGGCATGGCAGGGGAAGGCTACTGCAAAATCTCCATTCCCTCCCCACTCCTGGGGGAAGGATATTGCAAAATCTCCATTCCCACCCCACTCTGGGGACCAGCCAGAGGTGATATTTGCTGGTTCTCCGAACTACTCAAAATTTCTGCTACCGGTTCTCCAGAACCTGTCTGAACCTGCTGGATTTCACCCCTGATCCCTGCGTTAAGGGACCCCTTTCGAATCCGATTTGGCTCGTCTGACGATCTGCCGGGTTGCTCCCAAGTGAGGGCGCGGCAAAGTAAGCAGCTTCAGAGGTGAAGGTCTGGCCTTGGTGATTTAAGAGTTGGGGGGGTGAGGATTGGACTCCGGGAAAGGCCACCTCGGGCTATTGAGCCTGGGCCAGACTTGGGATAGGAGCCGTTTGGCCGAACCGGGAAAGCTGGGTCGCCCTGTAAAAAGGAGGCCCGGCAGTAAGTCACCCGGGGCTTCTGCAGGAAGAGATGGGGATGATGAGAGTTGTAGTCCCGCCTGGTGGGAAGAGGCACAGCGGCTTCAAGCCAAGCTGGGACTCTGTTGTTGTTGTTGTTGTTGTTGTTGTTGTTGTTGTTGTTGTTGTTGTTGTTGTTGTTGTTGTTGTTCTTCTTCTTCTTCTTCTTCTTCTTCTTCTTCTTCTTCTTCTTCTTCTTCTTCTTCTTCTTCTTCTTCTTCTTCTTCTCCTCCTCCTCCTCCTTCTTCTTCTTCTCCTCCTCTTCCTCCTCCTCCTTCTCCTCTCCTCCTCCTCCTTCTCCTTCTTCTCCTCCTCTTCCTCCTCCTCCTCCTCCTCCTCCTTCTCCTTCTCCTTCTCCTTCTTATCCTCCTCTTCCTCCTCCTCCTCCTCTTCACCCTCTTCCTCTTCCTCCTCCTCCTCCTCTTCCTCCTTCTCCTTCTCCTCTTCCTCCTTCTCCTCCTCCTTCTTCTCCTCCTCTTCCTCCTCTTCCTCCTCTTCACCCTCTTCCTCCTCCTCCTCCTCCTCTTCCTCCTTCTCCTTCTTCTTCTCCTCTTCCTCCTCCTCCTCCTTCTCCTTCTTCTCCTCCTCTTCCTCCTCCTCCTCCTTCTTCTTCTCCTCCTCTTCCTCCTCTTCCTTCTCCTTCTCTTTCTCCTCCTCCTCCTCCTCTTCCTCCTCTTCTCCTCCTCCTCCTCCTCCTCCTCCTTCTCCTTCTCCTTCTTCTCCTCCTCCTCCTCCTCTTCCTCCTTCTTCTTCTTCTTGTCCTCTTCCTCCTCCTCCTCCTCCTTCTCCTCCTTCTCCTCCTCTTCCTCCTCCTCCTTCTTCTCCTCCTCTTCCTCCTCTTCCTTCTCCTTCTCTTTCTCCTCCTCCTCTTCCTCCTCCTCCTCTTCACCCTCCTCCTCCTCCTTCTCCTCTTCCTCCTCTTCCTCCTCCTCCTTTTCCTTCTTCTCTTCCTCTTCCTCCTCCTCCTCCCTTCTCCTCCTCCTCCTCTTCCTCCTTCTCCTTCTTCTCCTCCTCCTCTTCCTCCTCCTCCTTCTCCTTCTCTTTCTCCTCCTCCTCTTCCTCCTCCTCCTCCTCCTCACCCTCTTCCTCTTCCTTCTCCTCCTCCTCCTCCTCTTCATCCTCATCCCCCCCCCTTCCTTCTCTCTCCCCCACGCCTGCCTTTCTTTCTCTCTGTCTAACTTTTGGGGTAAATTCTCGAGGGGCTGAAACTAATGGATTTAGAAGACGCCTCGCTTTTTTATACCTTTGGGTTCTTTCGTGTCCTCGAAGGGGTCCTTAAATGAAAGCGCAGAACCAGCAAATGAAAAGGAGAGAGGATTGCCTGCCCTCCCTCCCTCCCTCCCCAGTTGACACGGAATTGACTTCCACGTTCAGACGACCCCCTCGCCCGAGTTAACGGATGTTAGCCCCCTTTCCCGAGTTCGCGCGGCGACTTCAAAACCCGAAAGAAATCCAGCCAAATAATCCGGCTTCACATTTGATGTATCGGAGAGCCGCCGTTAAAACCGAGTCGTGTGAACCCTGTCGACGTGCAGCTTGCCAATTGGTAACCCGTGTGAATCCGCTGGCTTACACATCTAGGTGCTCTTAGCTGCTCTCCCTAAAACTTAGTGGGACCAACTCCAGAGTCATTCCGTGGGAATGCTCAACCTCCGGACAAGCCTTGTTTGCAGAAGCGTGGAATAAGTGCTCGGAATTAAATAAAATTAAATAAATTAAATAAAGAGGGCTGTGAAAATATCTACAGACCCCTCGCATCCTGGACATAAATTGTTTCAACTCCTATCCTCAAAACGACTCTATAGAGCACTGCACACCAGAACAACTAGACACAAGGACAGTTTTTCCCTAAATGCCATCACTCTGCTAAACAACTAATTCCTACAACACTGTCAAACGATTCACTAAGTCTGCACTACTATTAATCTTCTCATAGTTCCCATCACCCATCGCCTTCCACTTATGACTGTATGGCTGTAACTTTGTTGCTGGTATCCTTACGATTTATATTGATATTATTTCCTGATTGCTTGTTTGTTCCCTATGACTATCATTAAGTGTTGTACCTTATGATTCTTGATGAACGTATCTTTTCTTTTATGTACACTGAGAGCGTATGCACCAAAGACAAATTCCCTGTGTGTCCAATCACACTTGGCCAATAAAGAATTCTATTCTATTCTATTCTATTCTATTCTATTCTATTCTATTCTATTCTATTCTATTCTATTCTATTCTATTCTATTCTATTCTATTCTATTCTATGCTATGCTATGCTATGCTATGCTATGCTATGCTATGCCATGCTATGCCATGCCATGCCATGCCATGCCATGCCATGCCATTCTATTCTATTCTCTTTCTTATTCCCGTCCCTTCCCTTCCCTTCCCTTCCCTTCCCTTCCCTTCCATTCCATTCCATTCCATTCCTTATTCTTTATTCTTTATTCTTTATTCTTTATTCTTTATTCTTTATTCTTTTTTCTATTCCCATTCCATTCCATTCCATTCCATTCCATTCCATTCCATTCCATTCCATTCCATTCCATTCCATTCTATTCTATTCTATTCTATTCTATTCTATTCTATTCTATTCTATTCTATTCTATTCTATTCTATTCACTGGTTGATAAACTGGGGCTTTTAGTGGGCACCTTCCTCCTGTTACTCTTGGGAAAAACCTAAGGAAGGATAGACACTGCCAAAAACTGCCAAAAACTTCAAACCCCTAAAATTCCCTGGTTTTAGTGTCCCGGCTTTTTTTTTTGGGTAGTGGATGGGATGGGAGAGAGGGCGTAATTCCTCTTAAATCCGAAGGAAATGGAACTTCTCTGCTGTTTTTCCTTCCCTTCTCACCCGCCCCCCACCTTCTTTTTTAAAATCTTTTATTGCTTTTTTCCCAGTCTCTCTCTCTCTTTTATCTTGAGTGAGGTTCACCGTTTTGGGATGTTTACAGCAAAGGCATCCTTGAGTCTGTTTCTGGTCTTAAGGCCCATGCTAAAAATGGATTCCAGATAAGAAACTTGGGGGGGAAAGACAGGAGGATTTTTAAATAAAAAAAAAACCCAAAACAACTACCATGCCTTCCATCTTTCTAAATAGGGTGGGGGGAGGGAGTTGAGTAAGTGGGTAGTTGAAAAGTAAAATGATCCTCAGTGCAGACAGTTATGGGAATTCTCAGAAATGAACTTTCCTTCTCTTCAGTGGGTTTTGCTTTGTGGTAAATTTCTATAGGATCGCAGCTTGATGCAGCTTTTATTTTTTTAAACGCCAGGAAAATATTTTCTCTCCTGATCAAAACAGATTCTATGAAGTCATATTCTTTTTTTTTTAATATAAACATTCCATCTTCCCTTAAACAGTGTGTCGTGTGGGTATAAATATTTCTATGCAATAACCATCAAGATTTACAACCGCATTCATTACATTGATATTAATTCTCTTGCTCTTACAATTGTAATATTGAACATAGTAAACCTATTCATTTTTCCTTTTTAACGTATCTTCTAATAAGAATATAATAATATTAAGCAGAATAATCCTAATAGTCATAATAATAACATTCATCATATTGTTTACCTCTCTATCTTAACATATTTTCCACTCTTCTTTAATCTCCTTCTTTTATTTCCAACTTCCAATTTTTATTCTCTAACCATTGATAAAATAATTCCCATGTCATATAATATTCAGATTGTTCTTTCTCCTTAATTGCCAGCGTTAATCTGTTCATTTCTGCACATTCTAATATTTTCCTAATCACCTTCTCATCAGTAGGGATCTCTTCACTAAGTCATATTCTATACAGGTAGTCCTTGACTTACAATAGTTTGGTTAATGACCCTTCAAAGTTTTTCAAAGCACTGAAAAATCTGACTTGGGACCGTTTTTCCACAGTTATGACCTTTGAAACATCCCCCATGTGATCAAAATCCAGAGGTTTGGCCACTGGTTCGTATTTATGACGGTTGCAGTCTCCTGGGGTCATGTGATCCCATTTTGTGACCTTCTGACAAGCCAAGTCGACAGGGAAGCCAGATTCACTTAATGACTACGTTGAGCAATTGCAGTGCTTTTAACAATGGGGGCAAGAAAGATTGTAGAATGGGGCGAAACTCACTTAACACATGTCTCACTTAACCACAGAAATTTTGGGCTCAATTGTGGTCGTAAGTCGAGGACGACCTGTACACGTCAATGCTAAAAGAGGACTCAAATAGTCCTCTTTTAGCATTTCAAATGTCCTTTCCCTGTAAGCACATCACGCTGCAAAAATTTCTAATTTTTTAAAAAGAATTTTAGGGAAGGGGGAAAAAAATAAAGACAATTTTTGTAAAAAACACACCACCACCAAAACAGCACAGGGAGCATTTTGGGACAAATCATCAGGATGAATTTTCCAGGTGGATTGAAAGTTTCTAGGGATTCCTTCACTGAAGAAAGAGCTGAGGGATTTTCTAGGGATTACTTCACTGGAAGGAGGTGAGGATCAAAAGCAGAGGTGATATTCTACCGGTTCGCACCGGTTCGGGCAAAGCGGTAGCGGTGATCGTGAGTGGTCTACCCACCGCCCCAGCTATTTGCAGATCATGTTTGATGCTATTTGCAGATCGTGTTTAAAGTTCCTTTTTTCTCTCTCTCCGTTTAAATTCCCCAGTGCTAATTAGCCGCCAATTTACACTGGGATTTCTTTCAAGCTGTTAAAAGTTTTTTCCTTTTTACCTGTGAGTTGGCTAATTACTCACCTGGCAACAATACTCCGTTCAATTACTGCTCCGACATTCCCTCTTTCTGATTGTGGTCATTCTGGCTTGTGACATATCCTTAATGGCTGTCTTCCTTCACCAATGGGTCGAAGACTAATGCCAGCATTTCAGGGAACTTGCTCATTCCCTATCCGTGCCAGCCAGCGTCTTCTTTCTTCACTGTCTCTACAAGACAGCTATGATCCCTGGGGATCCCCAAATCAGCTAGGATATCGGTGTTCTCCTGGAGCCCCAGAATCCACACCGTATCGCCTGATGCCGGCCACGCCCCCTCTCTCGTGTTAAGCGGGTGGGCGGAGCCTCCCGCCACTGCTGCTACCGGTTTGCCCAAACTGGGGCGAACCGGTAGCAACCTACCACTAGCGCGCGAGCGAGCGAGCAAAGCGCGTGTGTGGAAGGCCAGGTGCATGCACAGACAGTGCACGCATGTGCGAGGCGAACTGGTGGTAAAGGTAAGTGAAACCCACCCCTGATCAAAAGCTGATATAAGGAATGATCTTACTGGATTCTCCATCTTTTTCCGCTTGAAAGGAAATTTGGTGGTTTTCAATATCGTGCAATTTTACACAGTGTTGTGATCATCTGTAAATTGGCTCTGAACTAAGATCTCTTAAATTCAGGGATGGGTAGATTTCCAGGAACAACTCTCAGGTGAATGGATTAAAGAGTGGAAGGATAGTATCTTACTTCCCTGACTAAGAACGGATGAGATATTTTGAAGTGGTTTCCCATTGTCATGTGATAATGATACTTTAGCCTTCTTGTGATTTTTTTTCCACCCTCCCTGCCAAAATTTGAAACTGGAGCATCTAGAGGAAACCAGAGCGAAAAGAGAATTGGAAATGATTATCAAACTAAAATGCAGGAATACAGTATATTTAATAAACGCAGGGATGTTTATTCTGAAAAGTTAATTATTCTGGATTAAACCTTTAGTTATTTTATTTTATTTATTTCGTCAAGCATGTATTTTATGACAGATACAAGTGTAAACATGATTATAAATGCTTGAAAAGGATACGAATAAAAGAAAACATTAGGACAGGGACGGTAGGCACGCTGGTGCGCTTATGCACGCCCCTTACAGACCTCTTAGGAATGGGGTGAGGTCTATAGTAGACAGTCTAAGGTTAAAGTTTTGGGGATTTGGGGAAGAAACCACAGAGTCAGATAGTTCATTCCAGGCGTTGACCACTCTGTTGCTGAAGTCGTATTTTCTGCAGTCTAGTTTGGATCGGTTTACCGTGAGTTTGTATCTATTGTGTGCTCTTATATTGTTTTGGCTGAAGCTGTAGTAGTCATTGTCTGGTAGGACATTGTAGTGAATAATTTTATGTGCCATGCTTAGGTCAGACCGAAGACGGTGAAGTTCTAAGTTGTCTAAGCCCAAAATTTCGAGTCTGGTGGCATAAGGTATTTTGTTGCGAGCGGAGGAGTGGAGGACTCTTCTTGTGAAATATCTCTGGACTCGTTCGATCGTATTAATGCCTGATATGCAGTGTGGGTTCCAGACAGATGAGCTGTATTCAAGAATTGGTCTGGCAAAACTGTACATACTTAAAATGGCAACACAACCGTAAAACCAGGGGTGAAATGTTCCCAGTTCGGACCGGATCCCCCGATCTGGTAGCGATGGAAGTGGGTGGTTCGGAGAACCGGTAGCAAAAATCCCTGCCCCCCGCCCCCCATTGTCTAGCTGAGCCACGCAATCATCAGAGGCTTTTTTTTTATTTTTAAAAGCATTTTTTCTACAACCTCTTTGGCTGAAAAAATGCTTTTAAAAGTTAAAAAAAAAGCCTCTGATGATCGCGCGGCTCAGCTGGAATCATCAGAGGCTTTTAAAAGCATTTTTTCTACCTCCTCTTCGGCCGAAGAGGTTGTTAAAAAATGCTTTTAAAAGCCTCTGACGATCCCAGCTGACTTGCCTGATCGGCAGAGGCTTTTTTTTTTCCTTATAAAAACATTTTTTCTATAACCTCTTCGGCCGAGGAGGTTGTAGAAAAAATGCTTTTAAAAGCCTCTGATGATCCCAGCTGAGCCGCGCGATCATCAGAGGCTTTTTTTTTACTTTTAAAAGCATTTTTTTTCAGCCAAAGAGGTTGTAGAAAAAATGCTTTTAAAAATAAAAAAAAAAGCCTCTGATGATTGCGCGGCTCAGCTGGACAATGGGGGGGGGGCAGGGATTTTTGCTACCGGTTCTCGGAACCACCTGCTTCCATCGCTACCAGATCGGGCAATCCAGTCCGAACTGGGAACATTTCACCCCTGGTTTTACGATTGTGTTGCCATTTTAAGTATGTACAGTTTTGCCAGACCAATTCTTGAATACAGCTCATCTGTCTGGAAGGTCACTCATTCAGCTTTCCTGCTTAAGGTGCAACTAGAACTCACTGTCTCCTAGGGATTGGCACTAAAATCATACGGTCAGTTTATTATGCCTAAAGTGGGACTAGAACTCACAGGCTCCCAATGATTGGCCCAAAGTCACCCAGTGACTTTCATGCAGATGGTGGACTAGAACTCATCATCTCCTGGTGTTTGGCCCAAAGTCACCCAGCAGCTTTCATGACTAAGATGGAACTACAACTCACTCGCTCCTGGTGATTGGCCCAGAGCAGGGGTGGGATTCAGCCATTTTGGACCGGTTCGGGTGAACTGGTAGTTACGGCCAGTGGCTGGGCCTGCCCATCCGCCCCGGTGCTATCCTGTCTTATACAATCGCCGTGTTTTTGACGCAATGTTTATATGTGCAAGGCGCGCGCACGAGCAAAGCTAACTCGTCCTATACAATCGCCGTGTTTTTGACAGAGTGTGCATGTGTGCAAGGCACGCGCGAGCGAAGTTATCCCATCCTATACAATTGCTGTGGGTTTTTTTTTTTGTAAAAAGTTTTTTTTTTTTAAACATAAACATAAAATACATCTTTTCAGAATGAGCCATTGATTCAGTCAAAAATATACAATTATTAACTCCTTTTTATCCAAATCTCCACTAATTACCATCTTATAACAATAAAAATAAACAAAAAAGAATTCCTAATTTATAATGATTTACTCAAAGCAATTACCTTTCTATTGTTTCACTTCAATCTTAATTTTCAAATAACACAACTTAATATTTTACATCATTATTACCCTAAATTCTATCTATTCAACAATGCCACTATCCTAAAACCCATTACTTGAATCTTAAAGCCGTAACCCAATATTATTTCAATTTTCTTTTCCCTACAATTACAAAGAATATTTAGTCAATAGTTTAACTATTAATATTTATCATCTTAATTTTAGTACATGTCTCAATATAGTCATCATTATTTTGCTATTACTCCCAACATAGTCATTTCAATATTATCATTAATTCCAACATAATCATTTTTATTTTAACTGTTTGTCCCAGCGTATCATCTTCATCTTAATCATCTTCTTTTAGCTGTTAATCTCAGCATTAAAATCTTTAATATTACTGTTACACCCAGTATAATCATCTTATTTTTCATATTATCATTATCATCTGTATCATAACAGTTTAACAATGAGACTTAGTTCTTACATTAAACACATCCATATATGAATCAGTAAGTTTCTTTTAACATAATCAATTTCTCTTATATTCTACCTTCCCTCCTTATTTCAATTTGTATCTCTATAGCATTTGCTGTGTTTTTGACGCAGTGCACATGTGCACAAGGCGTACATGTGCTCACATTTTCGATTCTGGGTGAATCAGTTGTTAATAGGAATCAGTTGTTAATTAAGGAGCCTTGGTAGTACAGTGGTCTAAAGCACTCTGTTATTAACATCTGCTGCTTGCAATTATTGCAAGTTCAAATCTCGCGAGTCTCAAGGTCGACTCAGCCTTCCATCCTTTCTAAGGTAGGTAAATTGAGGACCCAGTTGTGGGGGCAATAAGCTGACTTTGTATAAATATACAAAAGGATGAAGGCTATTGCTTAGCGCATTGTAAGCCGCCCTGAGTCTCCGGAGAAGGGTGGCATATAAATCAAATTAAAAAATAAAATAAAATAGGAAGCCCACCTCTGGTGCAAACTCACCCAGCCGGCTTTCATCCTTAAGGTGGGACTAGATCCACTGAAAAACAAAAAGTTGGTTTGATTGTTGCTTTTTTTCATTGGGACGTTGTGTGTGTGTATGTGTGTGTGTGTGTGTGTGTGTGTTTGTGTATATTTCCAGTGTTCCTCTGTTATTGGATAAAAGCTTGTGATTCCCGTATATCAAATTTCTGTTTCAACTATAGTTGGCCAGCCTCCTGAAAGAGAGTTTTAAGAAATAAGGCTGTTGATAGGATAGAGTTTGCCTGTTCATTTTCCCAGGATAAGCACCGGTCTGGTGCAGTTGTTTAGTAGATCACGTGAACCATGGAGATCTTGCAACGTTCGTAAGTGCAAGGACTGGTTGCAAGTCGCTTTTATCAGGGCTGTTGTAACTTTGAACGCTTGTTAAAAGAGTGGTCATAGATTGAGGATTATCTGCATATTGAGTTTAGAATAGAATAACAGAGTTGAAAGGCACCTGGGAGGTCTTCTAGTCCCCTGCTTAGACAGGAAACCCTACATCACTTCAGATAAATGGTTATCTAATCTCTTCTTAAAAACTTCCAGTGTTGGAGCATTTGCAACTTCTGGAGGCAAGTAGTTCCACTGATTAATTGTTCTCACTGTCAGGAAATTTCTCCTTAGTTCTAAGTTGCTTCTCTCCTTGATGAGTTTCCACCCATTGCTTCTTGTCCTGCCTTCAGGTGCTTTGGAGAATAGCGTGACTCCCTCTTCTTTGTGGCAGCCACTGAGATATTTTAACACTGCTATCATGTCTCCCCTGGTCCTCCTTTTCATTAAACGAGACATCCCCAGTTCCTGCAACCGTTCTTCATATGTTTTAACCTCCAGATCTCTCATCAATCTTTGTTGCTCTTCTCTGCACTCTTTCTAGAGTCTCCACATCTTTTTTATATCGTGGCGACCAAACCTGAATGCAATATTCCAAGTGTGGCCTTACCAAGGCCTTAAATAAAGTGGTATCAACACTTCACGTGATTTTGATTCTATCCCTCTGTTGATGCAGCCTAGAACTATGTTGGCTTTTTTTTTTTAATTTGATTTATATGCCGCCCTTCTCCAGGGACTCAAGGCGGCTTACAGTGCGTTAAGCAATAGCCTTCATTCTTTTGTATATTTATACAAAGTCAGTTTATTGCCCCCACAAACTGGGTCCTCAATTTACCTACCTTAGAAAGGACGGAAGGCTGAGTCAACCTTGAGCCTTGGAGAGATTCGAACTTGCAGTAATTGCAGACAGCTGGTGTTAATCACAATGCTATCAGTCTGCTGAGTCACCAGGCCCTTTTGGAAGCTGCAACATAAGATCCCTCTCACAGTTACTACTATTGAGCCAGGTACCACCTGTACTGTTCTGGAGGAGGAATCTTATACAGGAAGTCCTCGATTTATAACAGTTCATTTAGTGACCGTTCAAAGTTACGACGGCACTGAAAAAGTGACTTATGACCGTTTTTCACACTTACGACCATTGCAGCATCCCCATGGTCACATTGATCGAAATATTCAGACGCTTGGCAACTGACTCCTATTTATGACGGTTGCAGTCTCCAAGGGTCATGTGATCCCACATTTTCCGACCTTCTGACAAAGTGGAAGGCAGATTCACTTAACTACCGTGTGTCTCGCTTAACACTGGCAGTGAGTCACTTGACCGCTGTGGCAAGGAAGGACATAAAACGAGGCAAAACTCACTTTGATGATTGTCTTGCTTAGTGGTGGAAATTTTGGGCTCCCCAGGGGGAGAGCCTTCTCTGTGGGGGCACCCACTATCTGGAACGAGCTCCCCCCGGAAATACGGAGGATCCCGGATCTAGGCACTTTCCGCCGTGCTCTTAAGACCCTCTTATTCCAACAAGCCGGCCTGGCCTAATTTTTCTCCCCTTTCTTTTGAATTTTAAATTTTAAATTGAAATTTTAATTTGTTTTAAATTTATTGGGATTTTAATTGTCGTGGGCTAAATTATTTAATTTGGTTTTAAATTGTTTTTAACTTTTGTATTCTGTATTTTATCCTGTGCCCTGAGTCCTTTGGGAGTAGGGCGGTATACAAATTTAATAAAACATAAACAAACAAACATAAACAATTGTGGTCATAAGTCAAGGACCACCTACATCAGGGATATAAGCACTTCAAAAGGTTGTTAAATGAATGATCAGAAATGCAGAATAGAATGGAATGGAATGGAATAAAATTAGGAATAGAATTGAAGAGAAGAGAAGAGAAGAGAAGAGAAGAGAAGAGAAGAGAAGAGAAGAGAAGAGAAGAGAAGAGAAGAGAAGAGCAATAAGAATGGGAATGGAATGGAATGGAATAGAATAGAATAGAATAGAATAGAATAGAATAGAATAGAATAGAATAGAATAGAATAGAATAGAATAGAATAGCAATAAGAAATGGAATGGAATGGAATGGAATGGAATGGAATAGAATAGAATAGAATAGAATAGAATAGAATAGAATAGAATAGAATAGAATAGAATAGAATAGAATAGAATAGAATAGAATAGAATAGCAATAAGAAATGGAATGGAATGGAATGGAATGGAATGGAATAGAATAGAATAGAATAGAATAGAATAGAATAGAATAGAATAGAATAGAATAGAATAGAATAGAATAGAATAGAATAGAATAGAATAGAATAGCAATAAGAATTGGAATGGAATGGAACGGAACGGAACAGAACAGAACAGAACAGAATAGAATAGCAATAAGAAATGGAACGGAATAGAATAGAATAGAATAGAATAGAATAGAATAGAAAATAGAAATAAGAATTGGAATGGAATGGAATGGAATAGAATAGAATAGAATAGAATAGAATAGAATAGAATAGAATAGAATAGAATAGAATAGAATAGAATAGAATAGAATAGAATAGAATAGAATAGCAATAAGACTTGGAATGGAATGGAACGGAACGGAACGGAACGGAACAGAACAGAACAGAACAGAACAGAACAGAACAGAACAGAACAGAACAGAATAGCAATAAGAAATGGAATGGAATGGAATGGAATGGAATGGAATAGAATAGAATAGAATAGAATAGAATAGAATAGAATAGAATAGAATAGAATAGAATAGAATAGAATAGAATAGAAATAAGAATTGGAATGGAATGGAATGGAATGGAATAGAATGGAATAGAATAGAATAGAATAGAATAGCAATAAGAAATGGAATGGAATAGAATGGAATGGAATGGAATGGAATGGAATGGAATGGAATAGAATAGAATAGAATAGAATAGAATAGAATAGAATAGAATAGAATAGAATAGAATAGAATAGAATAAACTTTATTGATGTACACTAATCGGCATACATTAAAATGAAATTTCATTGCATACAGCTCTCACCACCTCCAATGTACACTACATAAATATGACAAAATAAAGAAATAAATACAACATTACGCATATACCCACATACATTATATGACACAGAGAAAGAACACAGTCTAATTCGGATGTATCCATGTACTCCCTGTATATTCGGTTCTTATATGAGTCTGAGAGTTGTGAAAAAAAATGAAATCCAGCATCACAGGTCCTTCTTTGCATTGGCACCTTAGGCATTAATATCGCCTTCTCCTGCAGGCCAGGCTTCCCTTTGCATTTTTAAAATTAAATTTAATTTATTTGTATCCGGCCTTTATTTATTTCAGAGTTGGCTTTTTACGGTCCTATTTGTGCCTCTGTATCCACGCTGCTGGTTATTTATTCCTGCATTACGCTTTGTTTAAAATCCCTCTCTTTTTATTTGGGCTCAGCTGCTTATCCTGGCTTGTTTTTATGGAGCGCCGTTTCCATGAGATCATCATAGGCGCAAGTGGGTGGGCTGCCGATATTTCAATCGGATAAATAAATAAGAAAAATAGGCCTCCGGGGGGGGGGGGGGGGGCGGGCAGGCCTACCACGGTTTATACGCCCAGAAAGTGTTATTTTTTAAAAAGGGGATCCATCCATTCTTCCACTTTGGAGTAACAGGCTTTGTAATAAAGGCAGTCCTCGACTTACGACCATAATTGAGCCTCAAATTTCTGTGAGAAATTTGTTATAAATACGCTTTGGCCCGTTTTACATCATTTTCCTGCCACAGTTGCTACTGCCGTGGTGGCGCAGTGGTTACAATGCAGTATTGCAGGTTGACTCTGCGCTCTGTCAGGAGTTCGATCTTGACTGGCTGAAAGTGGACTCAGCCTTCCATCCTTTCAAGGTCGGTAAAGTGAGGACCCAGATGGTTGGGGGGCAAGAGGCTGACTCTGTAAACCGCTTAGAAAGGGCGGTAAAGCACCGTGAAGCGGTATATAAGTCTAAGTGCTATTGCAATTTTTTTCCTCTTTCTCACTAAGTGAATCATGTGGTTGTTAAGTATATCACCTCAGTTGTTAAGTGAACTATCTGGTTGTTAAGGAAATCACCACAGTTGTTAAGTGAATCAAGTGGCTGTTAAGTGAATCACATAGTTGTAAAGCAAATCGCTGCCACTGTTAAGTGAATTATGTGGTCATTAAATGAATCACTGCAATTGTTAAGTGAGCTATCCAGTTGTTAAGCAAATCACTGCAGTTGTTAAGTGAATCAAGTGGCTGTTAAGTGAATCACATAGTTGTAAAGCAAATCGCTGCCATTGTTAAGTGCATCATGTGCTCGTTAAGTGAAACACTGTAGTTGTTAAGTGAATCATGTGGTTGTTAAATGAATCATATAGTTTTAAAGCAAATCTCAGCAGTTGTTAAGTACATCATGTGGTTGTTAAATGAATCACTGCAGTTGTTAAGTGAGCTATCCGGTTGTTAAGCAAATCACCGCAGCTATTCAGTGAATCAAGTGGCTATTAAGTGAATCACATAGTTGTAAAGCAAATTTCTGCCATTGTTAAGTGAATCATGTGGTTGTTAAATGAATCACATAGTTGTTAAGCAAATTACTGTGGTTGTTAAGTGAAACATGTGGCTGTTAAGGGAATCCATCTTCCCCCTCTCGACTTTGCTTGTCAGAGGCGAGGGAAGGTTGCAAATGGGCAATCCTATGACCCTGGGAACTCACAACCACCAGAAATGAATGCCGGTTGACAAGCGCCCGAATTTTGATCATGTGACCATGGGAATGCTGGGATGGGTTATAAGGGTGAGGACCAGGGGTGAAATGTTCCCAGTTCGGACCTGATCCAGTAGCGATGGTGGCGGGTGGTTCGGAGAACCGGAAGCAAAAATCCCTGCGGGCCCCCCCAACTTTTAAAAGCATTTTTTCCACAACCTCTTCCGACCAAAAAATGCTTTTAAAAGTAAAAAAAAAAAAAAAAAAAAGTCTCTGATGATCACGCAGCTCAGCTGGGATCGTCAGAGGCTTTTCAAAAGCAT
Organism: Pantherophis vulpinus; assembly: GCA_037215915.1. NCBI lineage: Eukaryota > Metazoa > Chordata > Lepidosauria > Squamata > Colubridae > Pantherophis > Pantherophis vulpinus. Next base: position 357,509,600 of record JAXLNS010000001.1, on the reverse strand, counting down.
TTTTTTCTGCAACCTCTTGTCCGAAGAGGTGGTAAAAAAAAATGCTTTGAAAAGTCTCTGACGATCCCAGCTGAGCTGCGTGATCATCAGAGACTTTTTTTTTTTTTTTTACTTTTTTTTACTTTTTACTTTTAAAAGCATTTTAAGCATTGGCAGAGAGGTTTTTCAAAGCATTAGAAAAAATGCTTTGAAAAGTTAAAAAAAAAAAAAAGTTGGCCACGCCCACCCAGTCACATTAACCCCCCCCACACACACACACCAAGCCACGCCCACAGAACCGGTAGTAACAAATTTTACATTTCACCCCTGGTGAGGACCGATCATATAAGTCACTTTTGTCAGTGCCGCTGTAACTTCAAACAGTTACTAAACAAATGGTTGCAAGTCTATAACACCTACTATACCTGTACAATGGAAGCCACACCTCCACCGCACCCCCCAATGCATTGCCCAGAAAGAAAGAAAGGCTGAAATCTCACAGGTATAGCCAGCAGCTTAGCTTTTTGAATCAGTTAGACCAGTGATAGGCAAACTTGGCTCTTTCACACCCTGTGGACTTCAACTCCCAGAATTCCTCAGACAGCTTGGCTGTCTTAGGAATTCTGGGAGTTGAAGTCCACAGGGTATGAACTGAGAGAGTGACTTGGCCCAAAGGCGAGACTAGAACTCACAGTCGTGATTGGCCCAAAGTCACTCAGCCAGCTTTCATGCTTAAGGCGGGACTAGAACTCACTGACTCCTGGTGATTGGGCCAAAGTCACCCAGCTGGTTTTCATGGCTAAGGCGGGACTAGAGCTCACTGTCACCTGATGATTGGCCCAAAGTCACCTAGCCTGCTTTCATGCCTGAATTGGGACTAGAATTCACTGTCGCCTAGTGATTGATCCAAAGTCACTCAGCTGGCTTTCATGCCTGAGTTGGGACTAGAATTCACTGTCTCCTAGTGATTGGCCCAAAGTCACCTAGCTGGTTTTCATGGCTAAGGCGGAACTAGAACTCACTGACTCCTGGTAATTGGCCCAAAGTCACCCAGCTGGTTTTCATGGCTAAGGTGGGACTAGAGCTCACTGTCACCTGATGATTGGTCCAAAGTCACCCAGACAGCTTTCATGCCTGGCAGAACTAGAACTCACTGACTCCTTGTGATTGGCCCAAAGTCACCTAGCTGGTTTTCACGGCTAAGGCGGGACTAGAGCTCACTGTCACCTGATGATTGGTTCAAAGTCACCCAGACAGCTTTCATGCCTGGCAGAACTAGAACTCACTGTCTCCTGGTGATTGGCCAAAAGTCACCCAGCCAGCATTCATCCCTAAGGCGGGACTAGAACTTGCAGTCTCCTGTTGATTGGTCCAAAATCACCCACTGTTAAGATTTCCAACTCAAACCAGGGACCAAAGCTTTTGATTTTCTTTCATTATGTTACTTGATTGATTTTCAAAAATACAAGATTTTAAGTGCAGAAGAATTTTTTTTTTTTTTTGAAAAAGATGAATTATAATCACGGCTGTTATTTATACTTATTGGGTTTTTATTGTTTTTATTGTTTTAAATCATTTTAGAATTGTAAGCCAGGCAGAATCACTTCATTTAGTGCGGTGGCTACAGAAATTGGGTAAACATATAAATAAAAATATATAAAATAAAAATTGGGAAAAGGGAGGCTAGACATGCAGAAAGAAATTGAAAAGAAAAAGTAAGATAGATAGAGAAAAAAAAAGAATCACCTGACTTCTTTCATATAGGTATGCATAGGAAATAAATCAATCATTAAATTCTTACTCTAGCATTAATCAAAAGTCTTTAAAGACTTTTGAGTGTCTTTAAAGCTTCTTCTCTTTCTTGTACAAGAGAAATTTCCTGACAGAACAATTAATCAGTGGAACGGTTTCTCTTCCAAAAGTTGTGTGTCTTCCAACACACAAGTTTTTGAAGAAGAGATTAGACATCCATTTGTCCAGAATGATGTAGGGTAGGAGACCTCCAAAGTCCCTTCCAACTCTGTTGTTCTATTATACAAGAAAACAAATTCATTTTCCTTTTGGAATAGAAAACATCATGTGTCAATTTTCTAGATTTAACCATTCTGCATCCCAACACTGGCAGCGCAGCAAGAGATCTTCGTGTCTTTCCTGCGAATGCGCGCATGTCCGTGTATGCACCATTTGTTCACACACACTTCTCAGTTTGGGTGTGCGCGCATGCGCAGTTTGGGCACTCGGTGACTATAAGGTTCACCATCACTGGTCTAGACCAGTAGGGGTGAAATCCAGCAGGTTTCGGAGAACCGGTAGCAGAAATTTTGAGCAGTTTGGAAAACCGGTAGCGAAAATTTTGAGTAATTTGGAGAACCGGCAAATACCACCTCTGACTGGCCCTAGAGTGGGGAGGGAATGGGGATTTTGCAGTATCCTTCCCCTGCCACGCCCGCCAAGCCAAGCCACGCCCACAGAACCGGTAGTAAAAAAAAAATTGGATTTCACCACTAGTCTAGACCCTTATCTAAAATGGTATAGGTCAGTGACGGCTAACCTTTTTGCCATCGTGTGCCAAAAGTGGGGGACAGGGGGAGGTGTTGGGTGCACACATGCCCACATCCATAAGTCTATGCGCTCTGCCCCCATGCATGTTTGCGCGACCCCCCCGTGCTTCCCCCGCTTTTGGCATATGATGGCAGTGGGCCTGATAGGCCCGTTTTTCGCCTTCCCCAGGCTCCAGAGCCTTTCTAGGAGCCTGGGGAGGGTGAAAACTGCCTCCCCCCTCCCCCCAGAGGCCCTCCGGAGGCCGGAAACAGCCTGTTTGTCGACTTCCAGTAAGCCCAGAAGGCCTGAAAATCAGCTGACTGGCGTATGCATGTGCACCAGAGCTGAGATCGCGTGCCCACTGATATGGCGCTAGGTTATGCCATAGGTTCGCTATCACAGGTATAGGTCTAACCTTTTCTGGACCAAGTGCCCACAGCGCGCACGCATATGCACAAATGCATGCGCACATGCCCAACCCAGTGGTGGGTTCCTCCCGGTTCGGTCCGGTTCGGCCGAGCCAGTAGCGGTGACGATATGAAGTCACCAAACGGGTTCTCCCCCCCGCCCTCCCCCCCACCCCCCCACGTTATTCTTACCTTTTATTTGGCCCCACCCCCAATCTATTGCTGCCTCCTGAGTCCCAGCTGATGACTAGAGGGGAAAAAACTGTTTAAACTCTTGCCGTGGGGCTTCAAAGGGCCGCCCTACAGCTGATCAGTGTTAAAAGCAAACAAATGAGTCGGGTCGTAAATAAGGTGACCAGATTTTAACATTGGTAAAGAGGGACATTGTGGGCGTGGCTTATTTTGTGGGTGTGGCTAGCTGGTCATGTGACTGGGTGGGCGTGGCTAGCTGGTCATGTGACCGGGTGGCCATGGCTATGTGTATAGGGTAAGGTGAACAGATTTTAACATTGGTAAGAGGGACACCATTGTGGGCGTGGCTTATTGTGTGGGCGTGGCTTGGAGGCCATGTGACTGGGTGGGCGTGGCTAGCTGGTCATGTGACCGGGTGGCCATGGCTATGTGTATAGGGACTACTCAGAGGGCTGGAAAGTCATTTCTGACAGGTCCTCACACTTTTGACTGGTCCTCACACTTATGACCATCCTCACATTTATGCCCGTGCAGCATTCTTAACAACCATGTCACTCATTTCACAACTGCTTCTCTTCACCATGGTGACAAGATAGGGCAAAAACGTAAAATGTGAGGACAGTCGTAAGTTCGAGGACTGGTCAAAAGTGCAAGGACCAGTCAAAAATAACTTTTTCAGCCGTCTGAGTAGTCCATATGCACAAAAGGACTAACCAGAGGGCTGAAAAAAGTCATTTCTGACAGGTCCTCACACTTTTGACTGGTCCTCACACTTATGACCATCCTCACATTTATGCCCGTGCAGCATTCTTAACAACCATGTCACTCATTTCACAACTGCTTCTCTTCACCATGATGACAAGATAGGGCAAAAATGTAAAATGTGAGGACAGTCGTAAGTTCGAGGACTGGTCAAAAGTGCGAGGACCAGTCAAAAATAACTTTTTCAGCCCTCTGAGTAGTCCATATGCATAAAAGGATACAGTAATTGAGAGGGATGAAGGAAGGGAAGGGAAATTAGAGTAGGAGTGACGGTTAAGAGAGGGAGGAAGAGAGGAGGAGAAGGAGAAAGGAAGAGGAAGTAGGGAGGAGAAGAAGAGGGGGGGAAGAGAAAGTAAGAAGGAAAGAAAAGAGAGGTGGTAGGTTTGAGGAGAAAGATTGTTGTACAATAAAAAAGATGAAAGGGAAGAAAGCCAACCCCAAACAAATATAAAGATATTAAGATAAAGAATGAATTGTTAAACTTTAAAGAATAAAAGAGAACAAATATGAATAAATAGCAATAATTAGAAACACACATACATACAATGTATTTTCTTTGAACAGAATATTTGGCTGGTTCACAAATTTAAACAGTGTTTAGTCATTTCAATTAAATTTACAATTTCTATATTTCCTTTTTGCCATATTTATTCCTCATCTATTTTTTTAAAAAAACAATATTACCCTTCATCCTCATCTCTAATCTTAATCAAATTCAATTTTTCCCTTCTATTCTATTTTATACCCCTTCCCATTGTCATCTATTTTTATATCCATCTTCACATTGGTTAATTATGTAATTATGTAATACAGTTGTTTAATACAAATTCAACATTTTAATATAAATCAATTAGTTATATAACTATCTTTTTTGTATATTAATCAATATGAACATGAATATTCCAATTATTTCCATGCAATCCAATTTCTTACAAATCAATTAATTATACTTACCAATAATAATAAACCAAATAATTTCCCCCATATATTCCTCCAAACCACAACTTAACCATTTCTGCTTTCAACACAGTATACAATTAATAATATCTCAATTATTACAATTCCCTAGTTAAAAAGAGCTTTTTTTTCTTTTGTGTTTTAAAATCTTGAACTCTCCTCTTTTGCCCTAAATAATTTTCCATTGTTTGCACTTACCTTTTTTGGTGAGGAAAAGGAAAATAAATCTGCTGCCTAATTTTCCAACGTTGCAAGCAAACCGCAAAGCCAACAGCCTGTTTTACTTTCAGTTTCGTTTTGAGCTTGGTTTGCACAAAGAGGAAAAAAAAACTGAGCAATTTAGCAAGAGCAGAGCCCTGTGCAAATCAGCTGAGAGGGGGAAGCCGAGCTAATTAACGTAGGGCGGCCCTTTGAAGCCCCGGCAAGAGTTTAAACAGGTTTTTTCCCTCTAGCCATCAGCGGGGATTCAGGAGGCAGCCGGGAACCAGGAAGCAGAATGAAAAATCGGGACTTTTTTAAAACACCGCGGGACGCGGGACAAATTGCTCAAAAGCGGGACTGTCCCGCCAAAAGCGGGACGTCTGGTCACCTTAGTCGTAAGGGCGAGGACTGGTTGTAAGTGCGAGGACCTTCCAGAAATGACTCTGACCAGCTAGCCACGCCCACCTAGTCACTTGACCTCCAAGCCACACCCACAAAATAAGCCACACCCACAGAACCGGTAGTAAAAAAATTAGAACCCACCCCTGGCCCAACCCCCCAAAATGCAATGAACATGCAGCCCCCTGCATGTGCCCTGTCCCCGCGCATACTCACGCGCCCCCCACATGTGCCCTGCCACTCATGCATGCATGGCAGAGACTTGAAGACCAGCTGGCCGGCGAGAAGCACACGCACATACATGAAAGAGCTGAGCTGGGGCGACGACTCGCGTCCCCATAGAGAGGGCGCTGCATGCCACCTCTGGCACACATGCCATAAGTTTGCCATCACGGCTATAGGTTCTCCTGGTTGAGCAGGGGGCTGGACTAGAAGACCTCCCTCCAAGATCCCTTCCAGCTCATTCAAAAAGAATAAGCTTTTTGGAAAAAGAGCCTTGGTGGCGCAGCAGACTAAAGTGCTGTTAAGTAGCATCAGCTGCCTGCAATTACTGCGAGTTCGAATCTCACCAGGCTCAAGGTTGACTCAGCCTTCCATCCTTCCGAGGTAGGTAAAATGAGGACCTGGTTTGTGGGGGCAATAAGCTGACTTTGTATAAAAAAGAACACCGCTTAGGGGGGGGCGAAAGCCCTTCTAAGCAGGTATATACAAAAGTATGAAGGCTATTGCTTAACGCATTGTAAGCCGCCCTGAGTCTCCGGAGAAGGGCGGCATATAAATCGAACCAATAAATAAATAAATAAATAAATAAATAAATAAATAAATAAATAAATAAATAAATAAATAAATAAATAAATAAATAAATAAATAAATAAATAAATTCTAAGCATCTCTTTTTGCTGGGTGGAATCTGGACAACAGCAAATCGATGGATTTCTATTTGGCTTTCTCACTTTCAGGAAATGCTCCAGGACAAAAGCTTGTCGGATGTGGAGGATGGGTTTGTGGTGCCTCAGGGCCCTGCCCATGCTGAAACCACCGGAGGGTCTCCAGTTCTTGGGGTCGCAGGAGTCAGCAACACACCCCTGAACAGTCCCCAGGTGCCGGATGCAGAACAGGTAAGCCTTTTTGCAAATGAGAAACAATTTACGGAAGATTCTCAAGTTGGGACACTTTAAGAGATGTGGACTTCAACTCCCAGAATTCCCTAGCCAGCCATCAAGCGAGAAGACTATCCTAGGCCAGTGTTTCTCAAACTTGGCCACTTTAAGATGTGTGGACTTCAACTCCCAGAATTCCCCAGCCAAAATTCTGGAAGTTGGAGTGTACACATGTTAAAGTTGCTGGCTGGGGAATTCTGGGAGTTGAAGTCCATAGTTCTTAGTTTCTGGCTGGGGAATTCTGGGAGTTGAAGTCCATAATTCTTAAAGGTTCTGGCTGGGGAATTCTGGGAGTTGAAGTCCATAATTCTTAAAAGTTTCTGGCTGGGGAATTCTGGGAGTTGAAGTCCATAATTCTTAAAGGTTCTGGCTGGGGAATTCTGGGAGTTGAAGTCCATAATTCTTAATGTTTCTGGCTAGGGAATTCTGGGAGTTGAAGTCCATAGTTCTTAGTTTCTGGCTGGGGAATTCTGGGAATTGAAGTCCATAATTCTTAAAGGTTCTGGCTGGGGAATTCTGGGAGTGGAAGTCCATAATTCTTAAAGGTTGGCTGGGGAATTCTGGGAGTGGAAGTCCATAGTTTTCAAAGTTTCTGGCTGGGGAATTCTGGGAGTTGAAGTCCATAATTCTTAATGTTTCTGGCTGGGGAATTCTGGGAGTTGAAGTCCATAATTCTTAACGTTTCTGGCTGGGGAATTCTGGGAGTTGAAGTCCATAATTCTTAAAGTAGTCAAGGTTTTACACACCCCTGGTCTAAAGACAATGTTTTTCAACTTCGATCACTTTAAGATGAGTGGACTTCAATTCCCAGAATTCCCCAACCACATGGGCCTTGACTAATTAATGCTGAATTAATTAACAGGTAGTCCTTGATTTACAACCACAATTGAGCCCAAAATTTCGGTTTTGCTAAGCAAGATAGTGGTTTTGCCCCATTTTATGACCTTCATTCCAATAATTGTTAAGTGAATCAGTGCAGTTGTTCAGTTAGTAACACGGTTGAATCTGGCTTCCCCATTGACTTTGCTTGTCAGAAGGTTGTAAAAGAGAATCACGTGAGCCTGGAATACTGCGACCGTCATAAATACGAACCAGTTACCAAGCGTATGAATTTTGATCCCGTGACCATGGGGATGGTGCAATGGCTGTAAGTGTGAAAAAACGGTCACAAGTCGCTTCTTTCAGTGCTGCCGTAACTTCCAATGGTCACGAAATGTATGGTTGTAAGTTGAGGATTATCTGTATGACTTCTTTTCCCCTGCCAAAGCCAATTAGAACTCCTCGCTCTTCTATTAGAGAAAATAGAATAGAATAGAATAGAATAGAATAGAATAGAATAGAATAGAATAGAATAGAATAGAATAGAATAGAATAGAATAGAATAGAATAGAATAGAATAGAAGATAGGCTAGGATAGGATAGGATAGGATAGGATAGGTTAGGATAGGATAGGATAGGATAGGATAAAGGATAGATTGAATAGAATAGAATAGAAAAAGAAAGATAATAGAATAAGAAATAGAAGAGAAGAGAATAAGAAAGAGAATAGAATAGAATAGAATAGAATAGAATAGAATAGAATAAGAAAGATAATAGAATAAGAAATAGAAGAGAATAGAAGAAAAGAGAATAGAATAGAATAGAATAGAATAGAAAGGATAGAATAGAATAGAATAGAATAGAATAGAATAGAATAGAATAGAATAGAATAGAATAGAATAGAATAGAATAGAATAGAATGGGATAGAGGATAGGATAGGATAGGATAGGATAGGATAGGATAGGATAGGATAGGATAGGATAGGATAGGATAGGATAGGATAGGATAGATTGAATAGAATAGAATAGAAAAAGAAAGATAATAGAATAAGAAATAGAAGAGAAGAGAATAAGAAAGAGAATAGAATAGAATAGAATAGAATAGAATAGAATAGAATAGAATAGAATAGAATAGAATAGAATAGAATAGAATAGAATAGAATATTGGAATGAAGAATAGAATAGAATAGAATAGAATAGAATAGAATAGAATAGAATAGAATAGAATAGAATAGAATAGAATAGAATAGAATATTGGAATGAAGAATAGAATAGAATAGAATAGAATAGAATAGAATAGAATAGAATAGAATAGAATAGAATAGAATAGAATAGAATAGAAGATAGGATAGGATAGGATAGGATAGGATAGGATAGGATAGGATAAGATAGGATAGGATAGGATAAGATAGGATAGGATAGGATAAAGGATAGGTTAGGATCAGATTGGATCGGGTGGGATAGGATAGGATAGGATAGGATAGGATAGAATAGAATAGAATAGAATAGAATAGAATAGAATAGAATAGAATAGAATAGAATAGAATAGAATAAGAAAGATAATAGAATAAGAAATAGAAGAGAAGAGAAGAAAAGAAAAGAGAATAGAATAGAATAGAATAGAATAGAATAGAATAGAATAGAATAAGAAAGATAATAGAATAAGAAATAGAAGAGAAGAGAAGAAAAGAAAAGAAAAGAAAAGAGAATAGAATAGAATAGAATAGAATAGAATAGAATAGAATAGAATAGAATAGAATAGAATAGAATAGAATAGAATGGGATAGAGGATAGGATAGGATAGGGTAGGATAGGATAGGATTGGATAGGATAGGATAGGATAGGATAGGATAGGATAGGATAGGATAGGATAGATTGAATAGAATAGAATAGAAAAAGAAAGATAATAGAATAAGAAATAGAAGAGAAGAGAATAAGAAAGAGAATAGAATAGAATAGAATAGAATAGAATAGAATAGAATAGAATAGAATAGAATAGAATGGAATGGAATGGAATAGAATAGAATAGAATAGAATAGAATAGAATAGAATAGAATAGAATAGAATAGAAGATAGGATAGGATAGGATAGGATAGGATAGGATAGGATAGGATAGGATAGGATAGGATAGGATAGGATAGGATAAAGGATAGGTTAGGATCAGATTGGATCGGGTCGGATAGGATAGGATAGGATAGGATAGGATAGGATAGGATAGGATAGGATAGGATAGGATAGAATAGAATAGAATAGAATAGAATAAGAAAGATAATAGAATAAGAAATAGAAGAGAAGAGAAGAAAAGAAAAGAGAATAGAATAGAATAGAATAGAATAGAATAGAATAGAATAGAAAGAATAGAATAGAATAGAATAGAATAGAATAGAATAGAATAGAATAGAATAGAATAGAATAGAATAGAATAGAATAGAATAGAATAGAATAGAATTTTTTATTGGCCAAGTGTGATTGGACACACAAGGAATTTGTCTTTGGTGCCTATGCTCTCAGTGTACATAAAAGAAAAGATAAAATATAACTGTCTCCTTCCACATTCTAGCAACTCATCTCCCTTTTAATTTTTGTTCTTTCTTGATGTATTGGAAGACCATTGAGAATATCAAGGTGTATTTGCACGAAAAAGAGCTATGGAAGAAATTTCATGAAGCCGGGACTGAGATGATCATAACTAAAGCTGGGAGGTAAGCTTGCTTTTGCAACCATCAGTTTCAATACATACATATATTGTTGTTGTTGTTAGTTACAAAATTGTGTCCAACCCATTGTAACCCCATGGACAATGTTCCTCCAGGCCTTCCTGTCCTCTACCATCCTCTGGAATCCATTTAAGCTCATGCTGACTGCTTCAGTGACTCCATCCAGCCACCTTGTTCTCTGCCGTCCCCTTCTTCTCCTTTTGCCCTCCATCGTTCCCAGCATGAGGCTCTTCTCCAGTGAGTCCTTCCTTCTCATTAGGTGGCCAAAGTAGTTGAGTTTCCTCTTCAGGATCTGGCCTTCTAAGGAGCAGTCAGGGTTGATCTCCTCTAGGACTGACCGGTTGGATCACCTTGCAGTCCAAGGGACTCGCAGGAGTCTCCTCCAGCACCAGAGTTCAAAGGCCTCCATTCTTTTGGCGCTCAGCCTTCCTTATGGTCCAAAAACATACATACATACACACAAACTTACCTACACACGTGCATACATAATTAGGTAATTAATTTGCAAAATGTGGATGCTGGAACTATCTGGAAACCTTGGCCAGGTATGACTGTAGAATTCCTTTTTCTGGATTTTTAATTTTTAATTTTAATTCTGCATTATTATTTTTATAAATAATTTAAGACGGCATAAATATCTAATCCTCCTTCCACTTCCTAATTTCCCCACAACAATCCTGTGTGTGTGGTGAGTTGGGCTGAGACAGAGGGACTGACTCAAAGTAAACCAGTAACTTTCATGCCTAAAATGGAACTAGAACTCACTATCTCCTGGTTGATTGGCCCAAAATCACCCACCGTCTTTCATGCTTTAGTTGGGACTAGAACTCACCATGTCCCGGTGATTGGCCCAAAGTCACCCAGCAGCTGTCATGCTTAAGGTGGGATTAGAATTCAAGATCTCCTGGTGATTGACCCATAATCATCTAACTAGCTTTCATGTCTAAGACGGAACTAGAATTCACCATCTCTGGGTGATGGGCGCAAAGTCGCCCAGTTGGCTTTCATCCCTAAAGCAGGACTAGAACTCACCCTCTCCTGAGTTTCTAGCCAGGAGACCAAACTGATTTTCACTGCACTTTGCATTTCATCTCCAAAAGAAGGGAGCTGGCCCGTCCAGGATGACAACTCTTTGCAGATTTGCACGTATGACATTTCAGAAGAAAGCAACATCAGCGATGGAAAAATTTATCAGGAAGATAAGGCAGGAAAAGAAGGAGCCTTTTCGGGAAGGGTTGAAGGAGACCCAGCTTGGCTGAATTATAAGACTGTGGCACGATCAAAACGAGGTTGCCTGATGTATAAAAACTGCCTTCCAGTCACTGCTGGCCAACTAACCCTCACTTTGCAAAGCAGAGTAAGGGAATAACAGAAGAAGCATGCTATTCTTGTCTGCTGTTTGCACAAGGCAAGAAGAAAGCAGGTCTATAAATTAGCCAGGATTTATTGCTAACATCTACTTACCGACTCCCTTGTAGATCCAGGGGAAAAAAAAACAACACCCCATCAGAACCTGCTTACAATGGGCAGGATCCGTTTGCCAAGAATGCGTGATTTATAAAGTGGAAACATCTTTAAAATGCTCTCGCTCTCTTTCCGATGTTTGTGGCTGTTTTAGTTACAGGAGGGGGAGAAGCAGAGAGATTATTTCATATTAAGATCATCAAAAGATTTGGTGGGGGGAAAAAAAGGGAGTTTATATTAACCAAGTTCCCTGAACTTTACATAAAATGAGGTGACTTCTTGGCGGATAAAAGACAAGAGAGCCACAGTTATACAAGACGGAGAATGTTTCCAAGCATAAATCTACGCGCTTTTTCAGTTTCAGGATTTTATTATGACTTTATCTTGGCACACAGAGTAGCTTTTTTTGGGGGAAAAAAATATTTATTTATTTGGGAAACAGGCCATGGATTAAGCCTTCGACCCGCCAGGTTTTTTTCGAGACCTTTACATGATTCTAGGATTGAATGAACTGGTTCATGTGTGAAAAAGAGCACGGAACAACAATAACGATCATAATTATTACTATTATTTTTTAAAAAATTTGATTTATATGCCACCCTTCTCCGGAGACTCAGGGCGGCTTACAATGCGTTAAGCAATAGCCTTCATACTTTTGTATATTTTTACAAAGTCAGCTTATTGCCCCCACAATCTGGGTCCTCAATTTACCTACCTTAGAAAGGATGGAAGGCTGAGTCAACCTTGAGCCTGGCGAGATTCGAACTTACTAATTGCAGACAGCTGGAGTTAAATTACAATGCATTAGTCTGCTGAGCTATCCAGGCTCAGAATATAATATAATAATTAAGAATATAATTCTTAATATTTCAAGTTCTTGCACAACTGTTGTTTAGCTCTTCAAACCAAACGTATGGAGAGAATCAAAGCTTCATCATTAAATATCAGCTCATCAGGATTTGTACATTACAGGACTTGCAAACATTCATTTATTCATTATTCAAAGTTACGACGGCACTGAAAAAAATGTGATTTACAACTCTTGTTCACATTTAGGACCCTCGCAACATTTTTGTGATCACATGATCAGATTTTGAATGCTTGACAACCGACTCGCATTTATGACCGTTGCAGTGTCCC